>JAEIGO010000818.1:0-202631 GCA_018903765.1 Drosophila aff. chauvacae BK-2020 | reverse complement strand
GTCATTCTAAATAAATGATTACTGTGGAGACAACATGTGGAACATGCTTTTTGCAAGGGTTCTATGGCCTTAACGAGCTGTAGATCTCTTGCAAAAATTGGAGAGTGTTTTTAAAGATCCTACTCTGGATGTACATTGCTATGGTGCGGCCCATAGTCAGCTACGGGGCTGCGGCGTTGGCGAACCGTGCTGATTTTGACGTCACGAGGGGGCAAACTCCAGAGACTTGCCTGCACGTGCATCTCGGGCGCTATGCGCACTTGGCCATCCGTTGCTCTGGATGTGCTACTCGGGCTTCCACCACTGCACTTGCAGCACAAGCACAGTGAGCGCAATCTACTACGAGGATAACAGGGGCAAAACCAACTGACGCGGCTGCCTCTGCAACTGACCTGTTATTAGAATATCCGCAGAATGTTCAATTGGCCAAGTTCAGCTTTGATAAGCTCTTTAAGACGGAGCTTAGCAACAAGTCGGAGTGGACCAGCATGTCTACCACCTATAATGTGAAACCACATCTTTTCTCGCTGACGCGGAGGACGGTGACCTGACTTTGACAGTAAACCCGGCGAATGGAGATGAGCCCAGTACCCATGCCACTCAGGGTTCTGCAGCTCAATCTTCATAAAGGCGAGATTGCGTCGACGGAACTCCTCATCGCCTTAGAGCAAGGGTCCGCCGACATAGCTTTGGTTCAGGAGCCATGGATTGCATCGGGCAGTGCCGTCGCCAGACTGAAGTCCTGTAACTACAACTTGTTCTACTCACCATCGGTAAGCAGAAATAAAACTGCCGTACTTGTACGGAAGGGTCTGCATGCTAACCTTATGTCTCATTACAACACGGATGACCTAACTGTTGTGATGCTGGAGAGCGAGAAGAAGCGCCTTATGGTAGCTTCCTGCTACATGGCACACGACAGAACGGAACCACCGGAGGAACTTAGGAGCATGGTGGAAGCCAGCCCGAACGACCAGCAACTGATCGTGGGTGCAGACGACAACGCACATCACTGCGTGTGGGGAAGCCCCGACATAAACGACAGAGGTGAGTCAACGTGACCACAGACGCTATAATGGACCGCCTAGAAGCGGCCAACACGCCCCCCGCCATCAGTTTGTGGATAAGAAATCTACTAAGCTGTAGGCGGGTACAATCCGATTGGGGCACCGCCTCCAAGGTGAAAGGAGCACACTGGGGAACGCCGCAAGGCGGGGTCCTGTCGCCTCTCCTGTGGAATCTGGTGGTAGACGATCTGATCAAGAGATTCCAGAGGAAGGCCCCAAAGATAACAGAGTATGCTGACGACATAAGCATTATTATCACGGGAGTCTGCCCATCGACCCTCAGTTCGATTATGGAATCAACACTCAGGGAGATATGTGAGTGGGCGAAGAAGGTAGGACTCAGTATCAACGCGGACAAGACGGACCTCATTCTCTTCACCAAGAAACTTGACTCAACCAGGCTAACCCTGAAGACACAAGTCAAGTACCTCCGAATTGTATTAGACAGCAAGCTGGCATGGAAGCCCAATGTATTAGAGAGGGTAAAAAAGGCCACCATAGCGCTTTATGCATCCAAGAAGATGCTTAGCAGCACATGGGGCCTCTCACCCGCTCTAATGCACTGGATTTACATCTCGGTGGTGCGTCCAACTCTGATGTATGGAGTCTTAGTGTGGTGGCAGGCCATGGAAAAGAAGACTTATAACTAGCTCATGGAGAGAAATCAGCGGCAGGCACTGCTCTGCATAACAGGGGCGCTGGGGTCAACCCCCACAAAAGCACTTGAAACTATAATAGGAGTTGATCCCCTAGACATCCACGCGCAACTGATTGCAGGAAAGGCGGCACAACGCCTAGTTGCATCAGAAAATATGTCTCTACAGGTATTCGGGCATATTTCAATTGATCGAGACATGAGCAGTATATCTGACTACATTGTTACCAGAACGTGCCCGGATGTAAAAACAACTACATTCATGGGACCAGACGACTGGAAATCAGGTCAGGATATATACACCGACGGCTCCAAGATGGAAGGAGGAGTTGGAGCGGGCATATACTGCACAGACCCTGAAATGAGACAGTCGTATAAACTACTATAAGCCAATGCAGCATATTCCAGGCGGAAGTATTCGCCATAGGGAAAGCGGCAGAACTTGCGCAGAGCATAGACCGCCCATATGAAGCGGTCAACTTGTTCGTAAACAGTCAAAGCGGCGATAAGATCCATGCAATCGTCAGCGGTCAGTTCCAAAAATGTACTGGCAATCAGGGAGGCACTAGGTATCCTCAGAACGACTACGTCAGTGCGGATCGACTGGGTTCCCAGCCACCAGGGCATCGATGGTAACGAGACGGCCGACGAACTTGCAAAGGAAGGCGTCGGACTGCCGAATGAAAGAATAGAAAACGTTTCTGTCTCCCTATGAACGCTCCAAAGTGAGCTAGAGAAACGGGCCTACACACGAACTAACAGCAGGTGGACGAGAAATTCCACAACCACAACCTGCAAAACATCAAAAATCATGTGCAAAGAGCACAACGCAAAACTCAGTCACTACGTGCTGCATCTTCCAAGGAAAGATTGCAGACTGTTAGTGGGAATTCTCATAGGTCACTGCTGGGCGTTACCGAAAACGCCAAATGCAGGAAATGTGATGAATCCGAGGCAACTGAAACCTTGGAGCATCTCATTTGCAAATGTCCGGCCCTAGCAAGGGCAAAAATAAAATAAATAGGCACTCCGGTTCTGGCATCGCCAGATGGAATCATACCCATCCATCTTCAGAAGGGTGTCGAATAACTCCTCATACGTATTTTCAGAGGAAGCCTAGCAATGGGTTACATTCCTAGGGCATGGAGAACAGCTAGGGTGATCTTTATCCCGAAGTTTGGGAAGAAAGACCCCTTTCATCCCAAATCCTTCAGGCCGATCAGCCTAACTCCTCCTTCCTGCTAAAAACCTTTGAGAATATTGTAGACAACCACATTAGAAACTCGCACTTGGTGCGAAGTCTTCTGCATGCGCATCAGCATGTTTATAGAGAAGGAAAGTCTACCGAATCGGCTCTTTTGAGCCTGGTTTACAGTCTATAGCGCTCTGTAAAGGCCAAAGCGGTAGCTCTTTGTGCCTTTATGGACAAACTCCTTGATAGGAGAATAGCGGAAGTCACTGTCAACAGTGTGACTGTTAGAGCTCAAACCACCAGAGGCTGCCCGCAGGGTGGTGTCTTATCACCACTACTCTGGAGCCTCGTGGTGTACGAGCTGCTAGTTAAACTTACAGCAAATGGGTTTGAAAGTCAAAGCTATGCCCATGACATCACTCTAATCTGTAATGGTAATATTTAGAACCCATTGTGGGTCAGGATCACAATGGGCCTAAGACTAAGCTTAGACTTATGCTGAGACGTGGGGCTGAATATCAATCCAGCGAAAACCAAAGTTATCGCCTTTACCAATCGCTACAAGCTGAAATCCATTCGGCCCATAGCCATTGGGGGCACAGAAATACCGATCTCCACTGAAGTCAAAACCTGGGAGTCATTCTAAATAAATGATTACTGTGGAGACAACTTGTGGAACATGCTGTTTGCAAGGCTACTATGGCCTTAACGAGCTGTAGATCTCTTGCAGGGAAAAATTGGGGAGTGTTTTTAAAGATCCTACTGTGGATGTACATTGCTATGGTGCGGCCCATAGTCAGCTACGGGGCTGCGGCGTTGGCGAAACGAGCTGATTTTGACGTCACGAGGGGGCAAACTCCAGAGACTTGCCTGCACATCTTTCCTCGCTGACGCGGAGGACGGTGACCTGACTTTGACAGTAAACCCGTCGAATGGAGATGAGCCCAGTACCCATGCCACTCAGGGTTCTGCAGCTCAATCTTCACAAAGGCGAGATTGCGTCGACGGAACTCCTCATCGCCTTAGAGCAAGGGTCCGCCGACATAGCTTTGGTTCAGGAGCCATGGATTGCATCGGGCAGTGCCGTCGCCAGACTGAAGTCCTCTAACTACAACTTGTTCTACTCACCATCGGTAAGCAGAAATAAAACTGCCGTACTTCTACGGAAGGGTCTGCATGCTAACCTTATGTCTCATTACAGCACGGATGACCTAACTGTTGTGATGCTGGAGAGCGAGAAGAAGCGCCTTATGGTAGCTTCCTGCTACATGGCACACGACAGAACGGCCCCACCGGAGGAACTTAGGAGCATGGTGGAAGCCAGCCCGAACGACCAGCAACTGATCGTGGGTGCAGACGCCAACGCACATCACTGCGTGTGGGGAAGCCCCGACATAAACGACAGAGGTGAGTCAACGTGACCACAGACGCTATAATGGACCGCCTAGAAGCGCCCAACATGCCCCCCGCCATCAGTTTGTGCATAAGAAATCTACTAAGCTGTAGGCGGGTAAAACCCGATTGGGGCACCGCCTCCAAGGTGAAAGGAGCACACTGGGGAACGCCGCAAGGCGGGGTCCTGTCGCCTCTCCTGTGGAATCTGGTGGTAGACGATCTGATCAAGAGATTTGAGAGGAAGGCCGCAATTCGATTATGGAATCAACACTCAGGGAGATATGTGAGTGGGCGAAGAAGGTAGGACTCAGTATCAACGCGGACAAGACGGACCTCATTCTCTTCACCAAGAGATACAAGGTGCCGCTATGGGTCCCCCCGAAAATTGACTCAACCAGGCTAACCCTGAAGACACAAGTCAAGTACCTCCGAATTGTATTAGACAGCAAGCTGGCATGGACTCTGCAGCGCTCCAGCCTGTTCCGTGAAATTGGGTATAAACCGTCGGTACCACGACGCCATCCCTAGGAAACTGTGTACTTCTTTCTTGGCGTTGGATAGTCCTGAATCGCCGCTACCTTCTCAGGATCTGTCCGAATGCCCTGGTCGCTCACCACATGACCTAGGTACTTTAGCTCCTTCTGAAAGAAATGGCATTTGTCCGGGTTGATCCGTAAGTTTGCCTCTCGCAGTCGTCTGAATACCTCTTGTAATTTCTCGAAGTGTTCCCGCTTGCTTCGACCGATAACCACAATATCGTCGAGATATGCGAAAGCAAATTGCTCCATCTCGGGTCCTATCACTGTATCCAATTCCCTCTGGAACGTTGCTGGTGCCGTGGTTAGCCCAAAGGGCATTACTTTCCATTGGAATAGACCTCGGCCCGGAACCGTGAACGCTGTGTACTGTCTGCTCTCCTTCTCCATCGGGATTTGCCAATATCCTGACTTAAGGTCTATCGTACTTATATACCTCGCCTCTCTTAGTTGGTCCAGTATGAAATTCATTCTCGGTACCGGATAGGCGTCCTTTTCGGTCTTGTTGTTCAGTAAGCGATAGTCGATGCACATTCTCCATTCATTGTTCTTTTTCTTTACCAGCACCACTGGTGCACTATACGGACTACGAGATGGTTCTATAAGCCCCAAAGTTAGTAATTCGTCGACCTGTTCGTTTATGACTGCCTGTTGTTTCGGATTTCGCGGGTAGTACCGTTGCTTTATGGGCTTGTCATCTTTGAGATATATCTTGTGTGTTGTTATGTGACTAACCCCGTTCATGTTCTCAAATACTTGCCTTTGCCGGTCCAAGAAGGTTTGTACTTCTTCCTCCGATGGTTCCTCTTCCATGTCCTCCGGTCCGTCATCATCATGCTGATTCTCGCTGTTTTCTTCCTTCCCTGCCTCCGTTATCTCCAGTTCCAAATTCCCGCATCTTAGCACGCTGCGCACCTTCGCCAGGAAATCCATTCCCAACAAGACTCCGCCTTCCACCCTCTCCAATATCATGAACGCTATGGTAAACTCCCTTCCTCCGAACTGAACTGTTGCCTCGAACCTTCCCACCGACCTCTGTTTTGCTCCATTGGCGAGCGTAATCTCGGTTCTGGTTCCTGTCCACTTGCCCTGCTCCCTTAAATCTTGATACCGGCTCCTGCTTATCGCACTGCGGGATGCTCCTGTGTCTATGATTCCCTTTGCTGTTTGCTCGCCGATTCTTAATCTGGCAACTACCTGGAATCCATCACAGCTTAGTTGCTTTCCGGTGCTGGCTGTTGTGCTCTTGCCTGAGTCACCAGCCTTACGTGCTCCGACCTCGTTTCCCGAGTCATTTCTGCAGCATTCCGTCGTTCTCACTTCGTTCCTTCCGCAGACCCAACAAAATAACCTTGGTGGGTTACCGCATGTTCGTGCCGCGTGTCCGGTGCCCCCGCACCGCGTACAAATATCGGTTCTTAGTTGCGGCTGCTGTACTCGCTGGCTGGTCCCGGCAGGACTTTCTGCCGCCTCGGTTTCCTCTACTTCCTCCGCCAGTTTTAAGAACTCCGTTAGTGAGGTGAACCCGGATCTCCTCGTATACAATTTGATCTTGCTCCTGCAATTTTTGTATACGCGGTCGAGTTTCTCCTGTTCTGAAAGCTTGGTGAAACGCATAAGTTTACGTAGTTCCATCGCGTACTGCCTTACGGGTTCGTTCTCCCGCTGTCTCAGTTGGGCGATCTGGGTCTCCAGTTGGTCCTCGTATCTAGGCGGTAGGAAATACTCCAGTAACTCCGCCGTTAATTGTGCCCATGTGCTGATCTTGGTCGGGGTTACATTCCACCAGTCGATGGCGGCCCCTTCCAGAACAAAAGGCATCGCCTGGATTAGCTGATCCTTTTGTATCCCGTACCCGGCTGCCCATTGTTCCATTTTGCTTAGGAATTCCAATGGGTTATCCGTGCCCTGATATCGGATGCCCCATCCGCGTACTCGGTCCACAATCTCTGTCTCGAATTTCCTGTCTGTTTTCCTCTCTTTTTCCCCCTCCATGGTGTTAACTCCTTCTTCCGTGTCCGTTACTAGGATTTCCGGTGTTGTACTCGCTGTTGTACTTGCTGCCGGGCTCTTATCCCTTTTGTGTCTCGCCGCTAACTGTGCGTAGGTTGCTGACAGTTGTTCGAGTCTTCGCTTCTCTGCCCCAGTATGATCGGTTCTTTTGACAAATGCAGCCACTACTCGTCTGAGTTCTTCGTTTTTATCTGCAATGTCCAATCCAAACTCGATCGCGTATTCTGTCAGTTCGTTCTTCGTTGCCTGATACACCCAGCTCGACATTACTCTTCTGGTGTCGGTTTCTCCCTTGCAACCACTTTAATCTGTTCGAGCGCCACTGTGACGGTTAGTCGAGGGTTTGGGCGGCTCAGGGCTGGCCCAGGGTTGTCACAGATATTTATTTGTATCTGACGTGGTTGCTGGAATAGAAAGCCGACCCCGTCCCAGAGTAGAAGTCAGGGTGAATTACACGGTAACTGAGAATAGTACTGGTTTATTCACGGGAAGTGACTAAGTTTAATTATAGGTCCGTGCTACTCGTTCGGCCCGGGCGGCGTCCGGGCGGTTCGTCTCTCTCCACAGCGAAGGCGACGCTCCACAGCGAGTTGTCGTTCCGCGTGGCCTCTCAGTGGGGTAGCGCGAAGGTGCGGGCGTGGCCGTGGGTCGTCGTACGGGATCGTCTTTGGGGCGCTGTAAAGACAGAATGATCCGTCGGGTCATCCGTCGGGGAAGTGAGTACCCTAGTCGGCGACCGTTCAGATCTGTCGAGAGAGAAATCCTTAGGCGGCCATTCAGGTCAGCCACAGGAGTGAGCGAGAACCCTAATTATGACCATTCAGATCCAACAGAGAGAGAAATCCTTAGGCGGCCATTCAGGTCAGCCACAGGAGTAAGCGAGAACCCTAATTTATGACCATTCAGATCCAACAGAGAGAGAAATCCTTAGGCGGCCATTCAGGTCAGCCACAGGAGTGAGCGAGAACCCTAATTTATGACCATTCAGATCCAACAGAGAGAGAAATCCTTAGGCGGCCATTCAGGTCAGCCACAGGAGTAAGCGAGAACCCTAATTTATGACCATTCAGATCCAACAGAGAGAAATCCTTAGGCGGCCATTCAGGTCAGCCACAGGAGTGAGCGAGAACCCTAATTTATGACCATTCAGATCCAACAGAGAGAGAAATCCTTAGGCGGCCATTCAGGTCAGCCACAGGAGTGAGACGAGAACCCTAATTTATGACCATTCAGATCCAACAGAGAGAAAATCCTTAGGCGGCCATTCAGGTCAGCCACAGGAGTAAGCGAGAACCCTAATTTATGACCATTCAGATCCAACAGAGAGAGAAATCCTTAGGCGGCCATTCAGGTCAGCCACAGGAGTAAGCGAGAACCCTAATTTATGACCATTCAGATCCAACAGAGAGAGAAATCCTTAGGCGGCCATTCAGGTCAGCCACAGGAGTGAGCGAGAACCCTAATTTATGACCATTCAGATCCAACAGAGAGAAATCCTTAGGCGGCCATTCAGGTCAGCCACAGGAGTAAGCGAGAACCCTAATTTATGACCATTCAGATCCAACAGAGAGAGAAATCCTTAGGCGGCCATTCAGGTCAGCCACAGGAGTAAGCGAGAACCCTAATTATGACCATTCAGATCCAACAGAGAGAGAAATCCTTAGGCGGCCATTCAGGTCAGCCACAGGAGTGAGCGAGAACCCTAATTATGACCATTCAGATCCAACAGAGAGAGAAATCCTTAGGCGGCCATTCAGGTCAGCCACAGGAGTGAGCGAGAACCCTAATTTATGACCATTCAGATCCAACAGAGAGAGAAATCCTTAGGCGGCCATTCAGGTCAGCCACAGGAGTAAGCGAGAACCCTAATTTATGACCATTCAGATCCAACAGAGAGAGAAATCCTTAGGCGGCCATTCAGGTCAGCCACAGGAGTGAGCGAGAACCCTAATTATGACCATTCAGATCCAACAGAGAGAGAAATCCTTAGGCGGCCATTCAGGTCAGCCACAGGAGTAAGCGAGAACCCTAATTTATGACCATTCAGATCCAACAGAGAGAGAGATCCTTAGGCGGCCATTCAGGTCAGCCACAGGAGTAAGCGAGAACCCTAATTTATGACCATTCAGATCTATAGATTATAGGGGGGCGGGAGGGTATTAAGAGCGCTAACTACCAATTATTTCTTCCAACTTACTGGTTTGTCTTACCAAGCTGCTGCTGCTGCTGATGCTTACCCGATCGCTGTCGGGAACTGAGTGCCGATATGAGGCCAGCCGCCCGCTTTATATAGGCCCCTGCTGCTTTTAGTGTGCCCGCCGACGATTCTCAATTTGCCATATTAGTGTGGCCAGCTTTCTCTTTTAGTGTGACCAGCTCTCTTTTAGTGTGACCCGCTCTCTCTTTTAGTGTGACCCGCTCTCTCTTTTAGTGTGGCCAACTCTCCCTTTTAGTGTGGCCAATCCTTCGTGGATGGCGCGCGCGCGTATTCAAATTCAAATTCATCTTCTCTGTTAGATAAGATAAGAATCTGTTTGTTCTCTGTTTATTTATTTCAGTTAATTTCCCGTTCACTTCAGTTTAGTCGTTCCAGTTCTTTTCCATTTTACTTCACTTTATTTCTCTTTGTTCAGTCTATTCTTATTTCTAATTATTTATTCTATTTAATTATATTTATTTATTTATTTTATTTAATTATATTTATTTATTTATTTTATTTACTCCCATTCTGTGCGCGGTACGCGTCACACCTTATGGAAGCCCCTAACTAAGAAGGAAGTGAACTCTAAAAGATTGGTTGTCGGTGATCTACGCTTTAAAAATCCATGCTGACATGGAGAAATAATTGATCTACACAGGTGCTGCAAATGTGGAGTAATGATTTTCTCGAAAAGTTTTGGAATGGCCGACAACTTAGAGATTCCTCTATAGTTGCTGGCAACCGATTTTCTACCTTTTTTGTGGAGAGGAATAACAAATGATTCCTTCCAAATAAGGGGAAAGTGGGAGGTCAAGGTAAACAATTTTAGAAGGGGATTTCACAGGGCGTCGGCACAATACCTAAGCACACAGCCAGGTATACCGTCGGGATCTGGCGAATAAATGGGCTTAACGCGATGAAGATCTGAAAGAATAGTGCTTTCGTCTAAAGTAGGACTGAAAATAAAGCTCGATTTGGGCATGTAGGAATAAGTCTGATTACAGTCAGTTGAAGTTGAGTAAGTGGTTTGAAAAAACTGCGCAAACAGATCGGCAATAGCCCGATCATTTTTTACGGTTGTATTTTCAAACGAAAGCGAGGAAGGATGCGTAATTGGCTTACGTTTAGTAAAAAATTATAAAACTGTTTTGGGTCCTGAGAGATCTGGACCCTACAACGAGTCAAATAATTTTTGTAACACTGCGCGTTCAACACGGTAAATCTTGACCGAGCAGATAAATAAAGGGATAAGGCAGAGTTAGAACCGGTACATTTATATTTAGTATACAGCCTAGATTTTTTGTTTTTAAGATGACTCAACTCTTTAGTAAACCAAGGAGGCTTATTCGATGTTGATGGATAGTAAAGCGAAACACATTCAGTAAAAAAGGAATTTATGGCACTGTAAAAAATATCCACGGCTGCTGACATGTCAGTGCACATGTATAAATCGGACCAATTAAAATCTAAAATAAAGTTATTCGGCCGTTCGAAGTCCGTTTTGCGAAAACAAAGGACTTTCTTGGCTGGACAGTCAGATATGTTCTGTAAGTCAGTCCCAATGTCGGATGATAGGGATCTTCGGGAAGCGTCAACGGCGCTACCCTGGCTAATCTGACTCTTGCCGGATCTGAGACAAAACAGAGATCAAGCAAGCGCTCTAGGGAATTTCGTACATGGTTGACTTGAGACAGCGAAATGTCGAGCAAGCCAGCAATAAAATCATGCTGTCTGAAGGTGAAAAGTACATTAGAGGAAGTATTTGAGGACCAAATAGCCCCTGGGATATTAAAATCACCAAGAACTACTAACTGAACTGATCCTTATTAGAAAGTCGTTTGAAAACCGTTTGGATAGCGGAAAGATGGTTCCAATAAATAGGAAGTTCGGACAAAGGAGGAATGTAAGAACAGGTAATGAAAATAGAGCTACCATTGATGGTTAGCTTCACACAGAGGAATTCAACATCAAACTCCTCGAAAGTTATTAATTCCGACGCGAGAGTGGAGTCAACCGCTATGAGGACACCACCCCCACGTCTGATAGGCCGATCCAGCCGATATATTGTGAACACAGCTGGGAAAACTTCGGAGCTCAGAATCTCCGGCTTTAACCAGGTTTCTGTGAACACAATAACCTGGGATGCAAACGAGAGACTATCAGAATACTAATTGGGAAGCTTACTACGTAGGCCTCATGCATTCTGATAGGAGATAGAGAGGGAATTGATTAGTTTTTTGGAGCGGATGTCGTAGAGGGCGCAGTGGTCTGGTCGGGCCTGGGAAGACTTATTCCTACGGGCCGCCGTTTCTTTTCTTAGCTTCAAACTCTTTGACGACAATATACTCTGGCCAGAAATCGGTAGAGCATATTGTTTCAAAGAGTTCATTTGGGACATTTATTTTAAAAGATGAAATATTCCTAGCATAAGAAAATTTGAATTTTTCCACCTTTATTTGTATTTTTTCAGCTCTAGTTTTGCCTTGGATAAAGGCAAAAACATTTTCCGATGTCTGAGCAGGGGAGAGCCGCGAAACAAATATCTGTTTCGTAGGTGGTATTACTACAATTGCTTTCGGCGCTGCAGACTGATTGTCTGCATTGCCTATATCGGCCGGTAGTCCGGGCCTGATACCCTGAGCAGGTGAATTATTGGGGCTTTGAGGGGTCAGTATTTGGGACCCCCCAGGGGACAAAACGGAAATTTTCGGGGGAGCGGTCCCTCCCGCAACACATTCGGATGCCGAATCTTGTTTGCCACTTGATCTCAGAACTCTTTGACTGAATTCTGAGGTCGAGGGCTGTGTTGAGAGAGGCTGCTGTTGGGAGTCCGCCGCTGGTTGTTGAGATCCGCCTATATGCTGCAGACCAGTTGCGTTTTTTTTTGCGCCTAGGAGACTCATTTAATAGTTTAAGGCTATTAAATTGTGTGTCAAGCGCCAAGAGCATATCATGAGTTTTACGAAAACTCGATAATATGTCTTTAAAACCGCCCTTGGTCTGCCGCATAAAAGACATCATTTCTCTTTCAACCTCGCGACAGGCCTCGCAGCAGTAACGCAGACCGATGTTTCTTCTTACATCGTCCACCGTCCGAGCAACAACACCAATGCACTTGGCATGCACAATGTTGTCGCACAGCCAGCAGCCCACTGTAAGATCGTTTGATATAATTGCCTTTTACAGGTCTTAGCGAAACAGACGATAGCAGACATTATAGGGACTTACCACTGAACCTTTGCGTAGGAAGAGATAAGAAAATGCAGCTGCACCGAGAGAGCGGGTAAACGGGTGAGCGTGGTAGCGAGCTTAACGTTTAGCTGTCGCAACGGCGCAAACTAAACGGAGAAGGCACAAAGAAGAATGCAAAAAATGCAAATCAAACACCGGCAGCACAAACTAAATTGTGAAAATAATAACAATTAAATACACAAAACAGAATAGCTGGGAACTTTATAAATCACAAAGTAGAAGATTTAAATAAAACCCCGGTTGTTTTAATGCAAAAATTAACACAAAACGAGAGCGCAAGAAAAAAACACGTCCGTTCACTTGGAAGAGAAACGATCACTGATACCCATTGTTAGATTTCCTTTTTTCCTTAAATTGTGTTTTGTGTAGCGACTTGGCGGCCTGCCCACCTGACGTTGTCAGGATCGAAGATACCACCGGGCAGACTGTGATCGCGCCTGATCGGTGGAGTGGTAAACCCATCTGGTTCACCGTGCGTGTTAATCCGTGACCCTGGGAAATGCACCTGAAGCAAAAACTCAAGCATTTCATTTCGGTGTTGAGTAAGAGAACCATCTGGTCTACACACTTTCGCAGTAGTTACGACAGTTTTCGATCTTCTAAAATTCCTATTATACACCGTAGGAGCACTTCTATAAGTGTCCCAGTGTTCACTGATGCAACGTTAGTTTTGTGTTGTTCAGCTTTCATAACCACAGAGGCTGTGAACATATTCCAATTAGTTTTCTTCCAATTGTATAGTGAAGTATTGTGCTTCGTGCCTCGTTCAATATTGAGCGGGGTTACAATCGAAGACTAGTATGGCAATGTATAAGAACACTCAATGAGTGTGAACAACAAAGTAACCATATACTGGGTACCCGGGCATGCGGGGATCCCCGGCAATGATGTGGCCGACTTAATGGATAGAAAGTGGGCGAGCACGCCCTTCTATGGTCGGGGCCCTTCTGTGGACTAGGGCCAGGAGTCATCAGTCAGAGCAGTCGTGTGGATCTCATGATGGCCTGCGATGACTTCTGGCGGTCGTCGAAAGGGGCAAGGCAGAGTAAACGTCTGCTAGGTAGCGACAATAGTAAGAGGCCCAAGGACTGTTTGGAGTTGAGCAAAGGATCTCTCCGAATAGTCACGGGTTTCCTGACCGGGCACTGCAGACTGCGCAAGCATCTGCACAATCTCAAAATAGGGGAGGAAAGTCTTTGCAGACTTTGTCTGGAAAGAGACGAGACTCCGGAGCACCTACTTGAGGAATGCCCGGCCATCAGTCGGTTGAGGTTGGCCCACTTTGGGGGCCTTACACTCACCACAAAGGAAATGAGGACTCTTCGACCAGGCGACATCATTGCATTCTTGCTATCGATTGAACTGTTCGAGGAGCTATAGCTCATACACTAGGACGAGGGCACAGACCCTAGTGGTCGCAGTGCACCAACCTCTAGCAAATTATTATTATTATTATAGTGAAGTATTGAGTTCGGTTTGGCCAGGTAGATCAAACCGGATGTGCTGAAGGTCTGATAGCGCGGCCTCCAGACCGTTATACAATCTGATAAAAAATTGCTATCCAGGGTGAGATCTTAGCCCTTCACCTGGATAGTGTTTATAAAAGTGGGCTTGCATCCTCTATTGACTACAACTAATTGACTACACAATAGATATTGAAGAAGGCACTCACCCCGTTTGTTGACATCACTGCTACCCCATATGGTTGTGACGTTCAGTCGTGCCTCGGGTAGTCAGGGCTGGCCAGGGTCATCCAGGAAATTTATTTGGTTCAGGACAGTGGTGCTAGTAAGGAATTCCCGACCCGAGTCACAGTGATAGCGCGCAGAGTTTCGACCTTAATTTGGCTTATACAGAGGTTTTATTTATTCTAATTTGTACACGAATGGTATGGTATGGTATGGTATGGCGGCGGGTGGCTTGATCGATGCGGTCGGCGTAGGGTTTCTCGCGTATGATGTTCTGTGTCCGTGGGCGGGCTTCTCGCGTCTGGGTGCTCCGGCCGTAACGGACTCCTCGCGTCGAATGCCTTGGAATAACGGGTGAGAAATCACCTGCCGTAACTGTTCGCACCGTTGGAAGTGCGACAATACTCTCCCCGTGAGGGCGGCTGGAAGCAGGTCCCAGTACGGTCATGTCTCTGCTGAGGATACTGACGAATGGTAGTCGGGCGGGGAGAAGAAAGCTCCTGCCCAAAAAATTACCCCAATCCAAGGTGTAACAGCATATGCCGAGGGATGCGTGTCCGGGGGGTGCTTGGACATTAGTATGCGGACTCTGGTGGACCGGCCGACCCATCAGTTTTAATTAGGCTTACCACGGTATGCGGGCTCTACCGTGGCGGAACATCCCCATCCCAGCATACTCGTGGGACCAAAACATGAACTCCAATAAAACAATCAAGCAAAACATAGGTGATCGCCAAACCTCAAGGGCGAAAGGGGGTATCCCCCCCGCTAAAAACACCTCGAAGAGGTCGAGAGTGTGTCAAAAAGGAGGAGGAGAGCTCTTAAGAGCGTTGGCCGGAGCCAACGGAAAGGGCGAACCGATGGGCCCGCCGAGCGGCGTGATCGGGGGCAAGTCCCTCGACGTCACCGCAGGCGGCTCCAGAGGCAACCCCAATCCGGGAAGCACGGCCCAGCAGCAGCAGAGGAGAAAGCCGCTCTATCACGAGCGCAGAAGGGCGACCTTTATCCTCGCGAGAGCCAATCCAGCCATGGAGGCGGACCCGGAACAGGCGGGTCTCATAAAGTGGGCGAGATGTGTCCTGCCAGACTTCAAGCCTGAGAAGGCGGGATGGGCAGTAGCTCCCAGCTCCCACCCAACTAGCGCGAACGCGGGCAAAAGCGCTGCCAAACGCCAGCGCTCATCGGAGGTGCAACCACCGCAGCCGAAGCAGACCAAGGTGCAGCCCCAGCGGTCCTTCGCCGAGGTGACCAAGGGCAAGATCCTGATTGGAGTGGTGGATGAGGGCTCCAGTGACGGACAGATCCCGAGGGACCAATGGCGTTGGATCGTTGGCGAGCTGCACAACAGGTTCGTGGAGGAGCTGTTGGAGTCGGGAGGTGCACTGCCTCGGTGCGAAGATGCCGGATGGCACCAGGGTGGCGTGAAGGTGATCGCGTGCGAGGACACGGCCTCCGTCACCTTCTACAAGCGGGCGATCGCAGGACTGGGTGAGGTATACCCCGGTGAGAAGCTCGTCGTCGTAGACTGGGACAAGATCCTCAGCAAACCGAGAGCCAGGGCGTGGCAGTCCCACAAGCCGGCGGAGCCGGAGAAAATACTCAAGATCTTGCAGCTGAGTAACCCCGACATCCCCTCCTCTGATTGGCGAGTCGCCAAGGTCGAGGAGGCCGTTGGTCCGAGGCGCAGGTTGTCCTGACTCTAAATGAGGGGACAGTCGAGGTGCTGAGGAATAACGGGGGCTTCTCCGTTACGGCTTCGACAGCGTGGCCGTGCGCGTATACAAGGCCGACGCCAAGGCGGGCCAAAAGGAAGAGGACCTCGATATAGAGGAGCCTCAGATCGAGGAGGCGCCAGGGTTGTCCGACGACGAGGACATTCTGGAGGACTACGCCTCCGAAGAGAGCGAACTGGCGAGGAGCCTTCGCGAGGTCGGAATGTCGAGGAAGAGGATGAGCCACTCTCGGACGCCGACACTACTGTGGTGGAGGTGAAAGTGCAGAATGTCTTTGACGTTCCTGCAGATAAACCTCCATCACAGTAAAGCAGCCTCCGCTGCTCTACTCCTCCACCTAACAGAAGGTGGCACTGACGCTGTCCTCATCCAGGAGCCCTGGATCTGTGGCGACAGAATCCAAGGGTTGAGGGCAGCCGGCTATAGGCTATACGCAGTCTCCACAACAGGTAAATCGCGAGCCTGCATACTCGCAAAGAAAGACTTAACTCTTTTCTTGCTTCCCAATTTCAGCAATGAAGACATAATAACCGCATGTCTAGAGGGACCAAACGGTTCCCTCCGGATATGCTCTGCATACCTGGGGCACGATCAGGACCCCATCCCCCCAACCCTGAAGCATGTAACCGAAGACAGCAGAAGACTGGGCCTGGGTCTCATCATCGGGTGCGACGCGAACGCCCACCACCATCAGTGGGGCAGCACCAACACCAATGACAGGGGTGAGTCTCTTTTTGATTTTATCCTTGCATCCAACTTGCTGGTGGGAAACTCAGGTAATGAACCCACCTTTATCAGGGAGGTACTTGATATCACCCTTCTCTCTGAATCCCTGAAGGACTCCCTTAAGTCTTGGAGAGTGCTGGAGAAGCACTCATTCTCTGACCATAGATACATCCAATTCACGCTAGGTTTCGATAGATTCAACCCAGTCACTTTCCGAAACCCCCGGAGGACTGACTGGGGGAAATACAGATCCCAGCTGAGTAAGATCCTAAAGCCCCCTCCAGCCCTAACCCTCTCGGACTTCTGTCCAGAGGGGCTGGAGCGTCTCGTTGAAACCTTCACCGATGCTTTTAGCACGGCTCTAGATAGGTCCTGCCCCCGTAGCAAGAACGGGGGGAAGACTGGGAAGAAGCCACCATGGTGGTGTAAGGAATTAAGCTGCCTCAAGAAGACCACGCGGCAGTCCTTCAATACAGCCAAGAGCGTCAATACGGACGCATCTTGGTGTCTCTATAAATCGAACTTGTCCCTGTATAACAGGGAACTTAAGAAAGGCCAAAGAAGGGCCTGGTCCGAATTTGTACAGGAATCCAGGACTACTCTGAGGCGTCTAGGCTGAGGAAGGTCCTTTCGTCGACGCCCTCCAACCCGGGCTTCGTCAAGTGCCCTGACGACAGCTGGACGACATCCAGTGAAGAAACCCTCGGGGTTCTCCTGGATGCCCATTTCCCCGCTAGCTCTTCCCAGAGCAGCCCACCTAACCCCCCGACACGGCGGGGTCCGTCCGAAATGGCATACCTCCTAACTGATAGGAACATTAAATGGGCAATTAACAGTTTCAGCCCATATAAATCATGCCGGCATCATACCTGCACAGCTCAGCTATGCATCCGAGCTATCCACTCCCTGGCTTCGTCTGATCTTCTCGATCATCCTCGATACAGGGGTCATTCCGAACGGATGGCTCCGCTCAAAAGTTGTTTTCATCCACAAGGCAGGCAAGCCATCGCATTGCACGCCTTAGGATTATAGGCCGATTAGCCTCTCCTCGTTTCTACTAAAGACGCTGGAGAGATTCATCAGCCTGCATCTTAGAACTAATACTCCCCAATCATCCTTATCAGGATCTCAACACGCGTATAGGAGGGGCAGGTCGACAGAGGTAGCCCTCCATTCGCTTACAACTATCATTGAAAAATCGCTCCACGAAAAGGAGTTCACACTCGTCGCCTTCCTGGATATAGAAGGCGCCTTTAACAACATTCTCCCAGACTCAATTACGACGGCAATGACTAAGCTGGGGATTGATCAACACTCGGTGGGTCTCATTGACCGGCTCTTGCGCAGCAGAACGGTGGAGGCAACACTGGGGGGGTCAACCATCTCCAGACAAGTCAACAGAGGCCCACCTCAGGGCGGAGTCCTCTCCCCTCTCCTATGGAATGTGGCGGTCAATGAACTGCTCCAGGGCATAGAAGAGGGCGGCTGTCGTGTCCTGGCCTACGCGGATAATGTCGCCTTGGCGTTCACGGGAAAATTCCCGCAGACACTCTGTGGCAGGATGAGCGAAAGCCTTCGGTTTCTGGCGGACTGGACCGCAAGGTCTGGTCTGGGAGTAAACCCAGCGAAGACGGAACTAGTCCTTTTTACAAGGAAATACAAAATCCCCAAAATGATACCCCCTAAACTCTGCGGGGTACCTCTCACCCTTAAAAATCAGGCCAAGTATCTAGGTCTTATCCTGGACAAGAAGCTCGATTGGTCCCTTAATACGGATGAAAGGGCCAATAAGGCTACAATCGCGCTATATACCTGCCGAAAGGCTATCGGGTTAAAATGGGGTATGACCCAAAAATTGTCCGTTGGCTGTATACGGCAATTATTCGCCCAATACTCCTCTACGGGGTGGCTATATGGTGGCCAGCTCTAAAGCCTACACCAAAGGCACGGGGATGGCCTTTTTAGAGAGCCACGCAGCCGCGCTTGTGGAAGAACCATCCCCGAGGACAGGACGTCGCTTCCCTAATCCTTAGGAGCGGAGATCTTAAAGATAAGCCTGATTCTGCCAAAACAGTACCAGATTTTGGCGCCGCACTTGGCAAGCGACTGCAGCGACGCTTGGTATATCAATATGGCACGGTGCAGCATCTCACCATGTTTGGTCCTGGGTGGTATCGAGGTCGTTCTGCCTACCAACACAAGAACTTCCTCATTTGACAACTCCAAGCTGGTGGCGAAGTAGCCTCGCACAAGGCTGGCACGGGGGAAATGGCAGCTTCATGACAAGCGAACTATTAGCCTTGATAAGGCCAAAGTTGCGCCTGACCCACTCGGCTGCGTTGTTGTCCTGACAGCCTAGCAAAAAGCCTCCCGAAATGTGGTATCAGGACAGCCAGAGAGTGGTCTTCAGAATCACCGCCTTGGGCTCCACAGTCACTCAAAGTTAAGCCGAGCTTGACACAACTCGCCGTCAAAAGACCGATCCCGCTTGGCCGTGGCTTTGCGGGGAGGGGAAATTTTTGCTGCCTGGAGAGCCAATGGAGTGGGCACCGGCTGCAGAGCAGCTGCAATGCCTCGAGTACCCGTGACCGTCTAGGTTGAGGCCTGGGGTGATGCTATCAGAGTCGCATTTCACTCAATTTATGAAGAAGAAACATCCATAAATGAATCCCACAAGTAGGCGGGTATGTAGGTCACCCGCGGCATAGCCCGTCTACCGCGGGAAATCCACAATTAAAATTGGGGGAAAATCGAGCACCCCATCGGTCATGAATTTCTCGGCATATGTTGTTTCACCATGGATTGGGGAATTTAATAAAGGTTTGCCTTTTCCTAGCTCGACTACCATTAGTCAGCACCATTGCCTATACTCAAATTATATTTATGATAGTGTTATCTATATTCCTCATTCCCTCTTTTTAAATACTTGTAATCTAATAATCGCCTTTTTTACTTAGCGTACAAATCGACAAATGGCCAAAAAACTTAAAACATTGGCAGCCGAACGTTCATTAGATTTGGTTGAGCTAAACTCCAGGCAATGCCTTATAAATTCATACGCTGGAAAACTTAACGAAATCGGGGAGTACCGTATTTCCCAAAAAGTGGATTCTGAAATAAAGCCGCAGATTTTAAGTGTAGTCAATGAGGATTCATTATCAAATTTGACCTTAGCACCTCAAGAGTTTATGGAATGTGCGCTTTTCTCAGATGCAGATACAAATACATCGTTAATGTGTACAAAATTAAATTAAATTAAATTAAATTAAATTAAATTAAATTAAATTAAATTAAATTAAATTAAATTAAATTAATTAATGTAATATTTAAAAATAATTAAAATTTTAAATTCCTATTCATTAAAAGCTGTTTTACGAAATTTTATGTTATAGGTTTATTCACTGGGCTAATATAGCTATCTAAGGGTTCGAAACTATAAGGTATGTACTACTTTTACGTCAAACCACTTCAGTACCTATAATTGTAATTTAAAATAAATCCCAAGCTGCTGTGCGGAAACAATTTATCTTGGGATTATATAAAACTTCAACCAATTTTAGATCGATGGGAAAACGTTTGCTTGCCACACTTTTAGCACTAAGTTTGTATCGTGGTAAGTAAGTTAAAATTGTGGAGTAACCATCTTTAGTTACCTCCAATTGGAACTCTATTTTGGTACACTTTGCCTAGTGAGCTCCGAAATGACGCGCACTGACTTGGTTGAATGCCGGGCATTGACCCTACATTCTTAGTCTGTCAAATCGCAGTTCAGATGTCATATAGCCTTGCCTTCTTCTATCCGATATCTTATTTCCTCAAGGAATCTCCAGTATCCTGCGCATTTCGATCTTTGTATTCTTGTGAGTTGCTGGATGTGGTTGACCCTAGTAAGTGCTGGCTTATCTTTAAAAAACCTTGTGTTATGAGTCCTACCCAGTGCCTTTTCTATGCATTAACGTTTTTTTTTTGGATCTGCCTTTCGTGTACACGTAATGTACTTCGCAAAAGCGAAGTGGATATGGAAATTTATTTTCCGTTCATTCATAAGGGACTTCTCCATCGTCTCGCTTGCCGTGCGGGGCAGGTAGATCGTGACCATGTTGGACACCAGCAGGTCCTCCTGCAGGCAGGTAAGAAGCTGCACACCCACCATGGTGCTGATTCTGGGTACCGTCAGCTCCAACCACTTCTTGGCATCGCTGCCCATGCAGTCCACCAGGACTAGACCGTCCCGGAGCTGGATGTCATTGAAGTTGAGGGCTGCGGTCCAGCCCTTCCTCATCTCCACGACGAGGGCCTCCTCCACCGCCGACATCACTTCCTTCGTCAGGAATCTTCTGGGTGTTCCCGCGCCAATATGGCCAAGATGGTGCCCTTGGCAACACTGGCGTACGAGGCCGTCTTCGGACGCTTCGCGCCTTGTGAGGTTCTCGAGCCCTCCAGCGCTGCGGTGTTTCTTGTTTTCGTCGTAGACCAATTCTTGGAGAGTTCGGGTGGTGACGTGTGGCTGCCTCTTCCTCCCCGCAACGGTCTGGCCGGCAACTCTCTTAATCGGGGACACGTTTATCCCCGTAGTGGCCTGGCCGCCAGCTGTCATCACTGGAGCCACGTTCGCTGCAAGGTGCTCCACCGCTCTCTTACGGGCCTTCTCCGGCTTCAAGCCACGCTCGAGGTACCAGTACCGGAGGTACAACTTTCAGACGGCTCCGCTGCAAGGCCTCAGAAGATTTCCGGCTACCCCGGGCTGACCTGCCGCCGGAACATGCTGCTTTTTTGGCTGCAGCCTCCACCTTGCGAAAGAGGGTGTTGCGGCGTCTCTACTGCTGGCGTCGCTCGCCTGCAAGACAGCCACCGGGGCAGTGCCAGGCATTGCAAACCCCACCCCCTACCCCTTCGTTTCGTGGCCTCACTGCCGGCCACTTGCGACTTGAAAGTCTCTCCTCCTTTCGAGGCCCTCTGCATCGAGGTCGAGCCCTTCAGCTTCGCAGCACTCTTCGGGTGAGGATGCGTGCACACAAGGGGGTGCAGGTGTCCTAATTACGGGAGAAGTGACTTACAGTGAAAGTGAAAGGTTGTGTTTTTGCTGCGCTCCGCCTATCATCCTTTTCAAGGCGTATTAACCATCCAATAAGGCTGAAAGTATACGGCAGTTCAGTGTGAGACACCTCGGCCCGGCAGACTTTCCGGTTACCGAAGGCCTGGGCACTTGCTCCATCACAGTGGCCTTAAGGCAAGGGAAGGGGGAACTCTCTCCCCCTCGCTCTCGGATTCACTTTCCACTTTTCCACTTTTCTTTCCTCTTGTCGACCTTCCACAAGCCTTTTTCCCCGCGTTGTTTTGGCACGTAAACACAGCTGATCGCATCTGGATCACAGTGTTGTACAACGTCGGCGGAGGGGCTTGTAACAGCCGCGCTTAACAGCACAACTATTTACTAGTGTTGTAAAACAAGCGAGGGCAAGCTTTCCCGCCCCAGCGCGTTTAAAAAATTTATTAAATATTTAAATATTTATTTTAAATATTTAATATATATCCCAGACGCCGTGCACGGCTGCGCAGCTGGCAAGCGGGAAAAGGTCACGGTCCCGACCAACTTCCGATCCCCCGCTTTGGCGGTGTCCCAAACAAGGGACGTCGGGGACCGAGAAGGGGCGGTATAACCCCCGTCGTAAAGCTAGGGGGAAATCCTTAGCCAACGTGGGAGCCCTGTGCAAGCCGTTAAGCCGGCTGTGGACGAGGGAAACCCCTTCGCGTGCGGGTCGGCACTAGAGAGGTCGCCATGCCAACCGAGGGAAGAGGTCGAAGCGGCGTTTAGGAGGAGCAGCAAGCTCTCCCGATCGCCCCCACTGCGCGGAACGCTGGAGGATATGCAGGTCTCGGGAAAGGGCTCAACGCCTACTCCCAAGAGGTCGCGAGACCCTGCCAGCCCGGCTAGTTCGCAGAGAACGATGCCGGCAAAAAAGAGCAAGGCATCTCGGGAGGCAGCGTGCCTGGAGGAGCTCTAGGAGCTGGGGAGCATGCTGCAGGAGGTGGCAGCCAAAATGATGGACAGGTCCTTGCGCCACATCACCATCGCCACGAGGGAGATGTTCACCAAGATGACGGCACTCCACGCAAGTATCCTCAGTGCGAGCCTAGCGGCCGCCAAGGGCGACGGCGGCAGCCAGGAGAGACAGGTCGCTGCCACATCGTGCTCCAAGTGCGATCAGAGCACGCAGAGCGTGGATAAAGCGCAGCAGACGCTTACGGTGTGGAAGAGGGAGGCTGCAGCTCAAACGGAGCCCTGGCGGAGGTTAAGCCAGCAGCTCGAGCAGGGTTCAGCCGCGACGGAGGCCCCAACTAACCGTGCTCCGCAGCGGTAAAGCGGGAAAGCGTCCAAGAGGCCGCGAGTCAAACCCCGAGTGGCAGCCCGGGAGGGTGAGGCGACGCCAGCAACCGCCAGGGAGCCCGAGTCTTTGGAAGTGGTCGCCAAAAAACCTAGGGCAGCGCGGCGTACGCGTCCCGACGCCATTATCGTGCAGGCGCGTGGGAAATCATACAGCGAAGTGCTCGCCATGGTCACAAGCAGGGATGATAAGCAGCTATCGGACCTGGGGTGCAGCGTTTCCAAAGTTCGCCGCACCGCCAACGGAAACCTGCTCCTCGAAGTGGCCAAAGGCAGCGCCGAGAGCGCTGAATCCATGAAGGAGTGCATCGAAAAGGTGCTAGGCGATGCAGCGTCAGTGCGCAGCACGACGGAGGACTCGAAGGTGCTAGTCCTAGAGATCCGGAACATCGACTCCATTACGTCGAAGCAGGAAGTCTGCGCCGCCATCGCGGCCCAATTCAAATTCGAGGCGGACCGGGTGAAGGTGCGAAGCATGCGGCGTGGATACGCTGAGACCCAATCGGCGGTGATTAGTCAGCCAGTCTTCTTGGGCAAAATTGTCCTCCACCGTGGGGAAGTTCGGATAGGGTGGACCATATGCAGGATCCGGGAGAGGCTAGGCCCACCGAGGTGCTTCAGATGCCTGGAACTGGGGCACATTGCGGTCCACTGCAAGAGCCCAGTGGACAGGAGCGGCTGCTGCATCAAATGCGGCAAGCCGGGGCACAGGGCAGCAGAGTGCAGGCAGGAGGCATCATGCTTCATCTGCTCAGCGGCCGGTGAGAACCAACCACATTAGAAACTCGCACTTGGTGCGAAGTCTTCTGCATGCGCATCAGCATGTTTATAGAGAAGGAAAGTCTACCGAATCGGCTCTTTTGAGCCTGGTTTACAGTCTATAGCGCTCTGTAAAGGCCAAAGCGGTAGCTCTTTGTGCCTTTATGGACAAACTCCTTGATAGGAGAATAGCGGAAGTCACTGTCAACAGTGTGACTGTTAGAGCTCAAACCACCAGAGGCTGCCCGCAGGGTGGTGTCTTATCACCACTACTCTGGAGCCTCGTGGTGTACGAGCTGCTAGTTAAACTTACAGCAAATGGGTTTGAAAGTCAAAGCTATGCCCATGACATCACTCTAATCTGTAATGGTAATATTTAGAACCCATTGTGGGTCAGGATCACAATGGGCCTAAGACTAAGCTTAGACTTATGCTGAGACGTGGGGCTGAATATCAATCCAGCGAAAACCAAAGTTGTCGCCTTTACCAATCGCTACAAGCTGAAATCCATTCGGCCCATAGCCATTGGGGGCACAGAAATACCGATCTCCACTGAAGTCAAATAATTGGGAGTCATTTTAAATAAATGATTACTGTGGAGACAACATGTGGAACATGCTGTTTGCAAGGGTTCTATGGCCTTAACGAGCTGTAGATCTCTTACAAAAATTGCGGAGTGTTTTTAAAGATCCTACTCTGGATGTACATTGCTATGGTGCGGCCCATTGTCAGCTACGGGGCTGCGGCGTTGGCGAACCGTGCTGATTTTGACGTCACGAGGGGGCAAACTCCAGAGACTTGCCTGCACGTGCATCTGACTGACTGACAGTATATCTGACTACATTGTTACCAGAACGTGCCCGGATGTAAAAACAACTACATTCATGGGACCAGACGACTGGAAATCAGGTCAGGATATATACACCGACGGCTCCAAGATGGAAGGAGGAGTTGGAGCGGGCATATACTGCACAGACCCTGAAATGAGACAGTCGTATAAACTACTATAAGCCAATGCAGCATATTCCAGGCGGAAGTATTCGCCATAGGGAAAGCGGCAGAACTTGCGCAGAGCATAGACCGCCCATATGAAGCGGTCAACTTGTTCGTAAACAGTCAAAGCGGCGATAAGATCCATGCAATCGTCATCGTACTGGCAAGCAGGGAGGCACTAGGTATCCTCAGAACGACTACGTCAGAGCGGATCGACTGGGTTCCCAGCCACCAGGGCATCGATGGTAACGAGACGGTCGACGAACTTGCAAAGGAAGGCGTCGGACTGCCGAATGAAAGTGTAAGGTTAGGTTTATAAAACACCATTAAAAGACTTTTCATTTATTTGTCCGTCTGTTTATTTTGCGGAGCAGGTAATGTCCCGCTCCGCTTTATGCTTCAGTTGTTAATGCCCTTTGGCTTTTTCCATATAATATTTGCTTAGCTTAATTCGGAAGCAGCGCTGCCGGCGTAGGCTGCAGCGCTGCGCCGCTTATATACGTAACTTATGTATATGTCGCTGTGCTATGGAGGAGGTATTATGTTCACGTAGTGACAGAGTGGTCGCGCATGTAAGATATGCGGACTCAGCACTTAGGTGGCCCGTTGCAAGGGTCTTTGACTTATAAACTAAGTGCATTTAATATATCTGTAATTATGCATAACACTGAGTACAGTGTGCATTCGCTATGTGAACATACTACATCTCCCTCCTTTTAAAAAATAACGTAATAAAATGGAGTTATTTTCTAATTTATATATATATGTATATATTTATTAATTTTTTTTTTTTGTATAGTATATTTTTAAATTCAAAATTAGCTAAATTAGATAAATGTTTTATATTGAACTATAGAAAAGATATATTTATTTATGTTGTGCAAAAATTTGTTTTTGCTTTTAGTTGGTTGATATAAAATATATAAAATCAATTACATTGTTTAAAGACATTCTAATTTATTTGTTTTGTTTATTTATATATATGGTTGTTTTATATATGTGGTTGGCCAACCCTACAAAATATATTAGGAATTAAAAATTTTAATCTATCCTTATGTACCTTTTGTTTTTTATTTTTATTAGTTGAAATTATTATATTCTCGTTCTCCTCTATACTTTCTACCTTATATGGACCAGTATATTTAAAATCTAACTTATGTCCAGTTTCGTTTTTTAACAAAACATGGTCTCCTATTTTAAGTTGAAGATCCACTACTTTTTTATCATAGTGTTTTTTACTTCTAGCTTTATTCTTTTCTAACATTATCCTAGCTCTTTTATAAGCTACCTCTAGCCTATATTTAGATTCCTTAGCGTAGTCATCCACGTTATATAGTGGGGAAATCGTATCTATTGTATTAAAGTGTTTTGGCAGATTGTTTTGTTTACCAAAAACTAGCTCATATGGACAATAATCATGTGCCATAGAGGGTGTCGTATTGAAGCAAAAAACGAAATATTGAAGCCATACATCCCAATCAGTTTTGTCAACCGATATATATGAACGTATATATTCATTGAATGTTCTATGACTTCTCTCGATTACACCTACTGTCTGGTGGTGGTGTGCAGTAGATGTTATGTTTTCAATTCTCAGGTATTTGCATAGTTCGGTAATTATTGAATTCTTATACTCTGTTCCCATGTCCGAAATGAACGTCTTCATTGGACCGTACTTTAGAATAAAAGATTCGAATATTGCTTTAGCGACAGTGTTTGCGCTTTTATCTGGTATTGGTATTGCAACCAAATATTTTGTCAAGTCACAAATGAGAGTGACTGCATATTCATTGCCATTTTCTGATTTGGGTAGAGGACCGATCGTGTCCACTATCACTCTATCAAAGGCATTTTCAGGGGTTTCTGTAATGGTCATTGGAGTCTTTGTGTGTTTTGTTGTTTTAGACTTCTGACATTTAGGACATCTACGAATATATTCTTTTATTTCACGGGTCATATTTTTCCAGTAGTAGTGTCTCTTTACTTTGGCCAAAGTTTTAGTTATGCCAGTATGACCTCCTTGAATGGGATTATCATGAAATGTAGACAGTATAGCTTCTTTTTCTTCTTTATTTTTTATTAGGGTCACCGGGTTGAGTAGCGCTACTCTTAATGATTTTAGTATGTTATTGCCCATTTTTTAAAATTATCAATTGAAACATGTTCAAAGATATTTTCCCACGGTGCCATTTTGAGTTGGCTGATTTTATATATACCGGCTTGCGTGTCAAGCCTTTGGAAGAACTGACCTAAGTCCAGTGTTCCATTAGTATACAGATCGCTAACATCATATCTTGCAATAATTTTTTTCCATGTCTGAAAAGACATAAATTATTTTTTACTTGCAAGGTCACTACTTTTCGTACTTCATCATTTTTAATGACTTCATATACGTTGGGCTGAGAAGCTTTTAGTGGAGATTGCCTAGGCAATTCTACTTTTTCTGTTCCTGCGCAGGATTTCTGTCTACTTTGTTGCCTGGTAGTGACTTTCAGGACTTGATTTTGTAATTCTTTAAGTTCTTTTATTGTAATTCGTGACAGAGCATCTGCCACGAAGTTGTCTTTGCCCTTAAGATATTCGACTGTAAAGTCGTATTCTTCTAATTCTAGTCGCATTCTAGTCAGCTTTGAGCTTGGGTTGACCATTGAAAATAAATAAGTCAAGGGCCTGTGGTCTGTTTTCACTGTAAAGTGCTTGCCATAGATATATGGTCGAAAATGTACTATTGCCCAATGGATTGCTGTTAATTCCTGTTCCGTAGTGCTTTTATTACTTTCTCCTTGGTAAAAGACCTTGATGCATAGGCTATAGGAAGTTATATTCCATTGTGGTTTTGTGTTAAAACCGCGCCACAAGCTTGTTTGCTTGCATCCGTTATTATGCAAAATTCTTTGCTGAAATCCGGATATTGCAATAAGGTGGGTTGCATGAGCTTTTCTTTTAGGTACAGGAATGCGTTTTGGCATTCGCTTGTCCATTCAAAAGGAACATTCTTTTTACATAATCTAGTTATGTGCCGTGAATAGTCGGCGAAGTTTTCAATGAAACGTCTATAATAATTGCAAAATGCAACAAATCTTCTAGCGCTGTCCGCGTCATGCGGGACTGGATAATCTTTAATGACATCATATTTTTTGTCATCCGGCAGAATTCCTTTATCTGTACATCTATGACCGAGAAAGGTCACTTCGTGCATGAAAAATGAGCACTTTTGTGGATGTAGCTTCAGATTATGGGTTCTGCATAGATTAAAAACATCAATCAAATTCTTGAACATATGCTTTTCAGAACAACCAATTACTATTAGGTCATCCATGTACAAGAATGCTTGAGATGGCTGAAGGCCTGAGAATGCTAAAGTCATCATTCTCTGAAAAGAATTCGGCGCTATTTTTAAACCAAAAGGTAGTCGCGTGAAGCGATACGAACCATTGTCCGTTGAAAAAGACGTTATATTTCTTGAGTCCTCATCAAGTTCAATTTGATGAAATCCGGACATTAAATCAAGACATGAAAAATATTTTGCTCTACCCAGTTGATCTAGAATATCGTCAATTCTAGGAAGTGGGAATTTATCAGAAAGTAATTTTTTTATTTATCTGGCGATAGTCAATTACTAATCGCCATTTTTTACTTTCGGAGCCTGGTAAGGTTTTCTTTGGAACAAGAAGTAGTGGGCTGTTATATTCAGACACTGAAGGCTCTACTATTTGGTCACTAATAAGTTTCTCAACATGTTTTTGAATTTCGTTTTCTGACTATGCGGACTACGATAATTTTTAATATAAACCGGTTCATCGTCCTTCAGTCTCAGCTTCTGTTTGTAAAAGTTATTGGTTGTAATAGGTTCTGTATCTAGGCCGAAAACGTCACTGTACTCTTTACACAGTTCTGATAATTCTGTTTTAAATTGAGGTGGAAAATTCTTTGACAATTGTTCCAATACGATTTTTCTCTATTTTCTGGAGTTGTTTGGACCACGTCATAATTTGATAGTGATTCAAATTCCAGATTTTCTACATTTACTATTTTATCGGTATTTGTAGTATTTAATACTCGGACGAACAAACTTGTGGATGCTGCTACTGTATTCGCAACGAAGATACCAGGTTGAATTTCCTGATTTGGTATTAGGATATTGCTTTCATTTGTAACAATTCCAATCTTTCGGACAACTTGGGATCTAGCTGGTAGGAATATGGAATTACCACCCGAATAATTGGTAATGGACATTATAATCGGAAAGTTCAAATTGTTTGGTCTGATTATGAACTTGTCCTCTTCCTGCTTGTGTAGTCAAGCTTACAATTGTATTTTGTTATAAAGTCCAATCCAACAATTCCATCGCATTGTATTGCAAAACTCGGGTCAACCAAGTGGAAGTTGTGTGGTATTATATATCCTCCAGTTTGTAATTCTAGGCTTGCTAAGCCTTTGGAGTTGATTACTCCTTTCCCTATTCCTTCTATATTAATAATATTTTCTTCTTGAATATTATTAAAAATGTCAGAATTTTCCTTTATAAGCGAAATGTCCGCTCCAGTATCTAGTAAAAATGTTAAAATTTTTGTTGAATTTACATTGGAAAATGAGATATATTTGTTGAGACCGAAGTTTATGACATGAACGCGTGCGCTCAGTTCTGAGTACCTAAGGGCAGGTTTGAGTTTTCCGAATTGCCTTGAATGGCTCGGACATGGTTATTATTATTGTTATTAAAACGATTTCCGTTTTGATTGTAGTTTCCTCTGTTATAACTTCTATTACGACCGCTATTATTGGTCTGGTTATTATAACTTTGGTTGTTTCGGTAGTAGCCATTGTTTTGGTAGTGATAGTTACCACGGTAGTTACCACGGCCCCCTCTACCACGAAAATTAGATCGGTAATTATTACCACGATAGGCCTGTCCACCGCGTGCATATAATACAGAATTTCCATTGCCCGTCATTTCAGTACTGCATTGCATGTACTTCGTAACGGCTTCATTCATTGTATTATAGTTACCGGCTTCAAGTATGGTTTTTAGTCTGCCATGTTCACAATTTTTAGTCATTGTGGTTATGGCCTCCTTGGTGCTGAATTTTTCGGCATGTTCGGCCGATAAACCTTCATCAATATATGATGCTTCGAGGAGTTTCCTAAGATTGTTAATGTCATTGGTAAACTTTTCTGCAGTTTTACCTTTCTGCATTGTCCTAGCCATTTTAGCCTTTATTACATCGGACGATTCGCCGACAATATTGGCTTGGAGTATGGCGATTATCGAAGATATAGTAGTCTCATTTTTCACCTTGTACAGGGTGGATCCTACTATCTTCGACTTAATGACCTCGACAGCCAATTCTTCGAATGGTCCCTTTGTTAAATTGACCAATCTCACGGCTGTTAAAAATCTGGCGAGATTTAATTTTTCGCCGTTGAATTCTGGTATAGAACTCGATATATCTTTGATATATGCCCGTTGGGCTTGCGAGTCGGTCATTATTGTTTCGATGTTCTCTAGCAAATCTAATAAAGTTTCAGAGTCGTCTGACTCTAATTCTAATTCCTCTTCCCGTGTTGGTGGTATTGTTAATACCGCGGGAATGGTTAGATCGTGCAGATCTTGTTCTCCGAAATTAGCTTCTTCCTCAGTTTCAGGCTCTTGAGTTTCTAGCTCAACTGGCTCAGAAACTTCGCTTGCTCCAAGTGTCAACTGGGTGTTTAAAATGTTAGGGATTACAATTTGCAAGTTGAACTTTTCTTTTATAGACAGTAAATGTTTCCGGAACCTATTCAGGAATCCTGACACTTCTGTCCAATGTTTCTTGCTTAGTCTCTCCCTGTTGTCGTATATTATCGCGCGTGCTTGGTTGAAACACTCTACCAAAACAGTTGCGTGTCTGTTCACAGTTGCCTTTTGTACAGGCCTATTCTGTGATAACGACTTGTATGATTTGTCGAATTGGTGCTTTATTTCGTTTAGTACTTTGCACAACTCTTTCCATTCCATGATAGGATTTTTATAATATGACAATAATAATAATAATAGATTTTATTTATTTTTTTTTTTTTTTTTTTTATTTATTTATTAATTAAAATTTTTTTTTTTAATTATGCAAAGTAAACCAATCTAAAGTGTCGGCCTCGACTCTTCTGATAGGCAGTGACTGCACGTATAATTGCAGTGAACACTGTCCAGAGGTCCTGGGCAGTCAGCTGGACATTTTTTTTTTCGCTGCGGTAGGCCCTTTGGAGTGGGTGGATTAATTATTTTCTTTTCATTTATTGACCTGATTGCCGAATGCGTAGCGCTTTGGGGGCTTTCTTTTTTCAGTTTTGAGGTGAGAAAGTCAAGATCACTTTGCAGTGTCTGCGCGGTTTCCCACGTGGGAGGTGGAGTTTTTGTATAAAGGAGCCACTTTAAGTGCGCTACCCTTTTTTTTATTTTACTTTGCACACCTCCGCGTTTACCCATTGCATTACGCACTCGGATTTACTACTCAAACAATAATATTTTTATTTATTTTTATTTCCTTTTTCTTGTTGTTTTTTTTTTTTAACAAAAGTTTTTTTTTTTATTATATATTTTACATATACATATATATATATAAGAATTTTCTCATATATTAAAACATATTGTTATCATAATCATTTATTTAATTTAGACCTTATCTAGGTCGTTTGCATGGCTTAAGGCCCTCTTTGTAATGCATTTATTATGCTTTATATAAGCCTTGTAAATAATATATGCACACATTATAGCAACGATTATGAACAACAGTACGTTAGTAAGATGCGAATCCATGTTTTTTAATTCGATCTTATTTTCGATATTAGCAGTGGAGTCCACCGCTTTAGCGTCTAACGTCATGTCTGGTTTTCTATGAATTCTGTTTGTGTTATTAATTAATATGCCATTTATGAATGGCTTGTCTACAGAGTTTGATATTCTATACATGCAAGCATTTAATTGTCAATTTTCTAACCAAAGACATAATATTTAAATTATTTTATTTTATTTTTTTTTTTTTATTTAAATTGCCTCCTTCTTTTTTTTTGTTTTATTGTAATTATATTAATTTCATTACTTTTCCATTTTATTATTATTATATTTTTTTTCCATAAATATATCAATTCGAATTTCTGATTCTTTTTGAAATGAGATAATAATAATGTACAATAGTCCTACCTAATATTTTGTGAGGCTTTACGGGCCACACATCTCATCGGGCAGAAAAAGTTCCGCTCAATGTTACAAAATTGTTTTTTAAAGATATTTTGCGTGCCTCGCAGGGCAACAAAAAAAATTCCTTGGTGTGCCACGCAGGGCAACAAAAAAAAAATATTTTTTCGGCTGGGGCTGTGTCCTTCTCACATTGGACCTTCTCGCATTGGACTGTCCCTCGTAGGCGCAGGGGGCGGTCTGCCTCCCACACTTGTTTTCTTCTCCTGGCGCCGGTGCTGCCGGGATAAGTAGGCTCCCACGAAGGCGTAGGGGGCGGTCTGCCTCCCACACTCGTCTTCTGCCGGCCAGTTATGCCGGGATAAGTAGGCTCCCTCGAAGGCGTAGGGGCGGTCTGCCTCCCACGCTCGTCTGCTGTTGTTCTTACAGATTTTCTCGGCCAGTGATGCCGGGTTGAGGGGGTTCCCGCGAAGGCGCAGGGGCGGTCTGCCTCCCACGCTCGTCTGCTGCTGTTGTCCTGGCCTATGGGCTCAGGCGGCGCCGGTGCTGGTCCTCGCACAGGCTGTCTTCAAAATGTCGGGCTTTTTTCCCATAGTTCAGTGATGGAATTATATTGGCTCATCGGGCAGATTGATATTGATATTGATTGCTGCTGCCTGGCCACTTTTTTCACATAATCATTTTCAAGTTTGAGTTTTGGGTTGCTGCCGAAGTGGCGGACGAAGGGCTGTTGATCACTTGCACTAGATGGCCTCGGCGAAGACACGGATTGAATTTTTTTGTATCACTTGTCACGGTCGCCATGTAAGGTTAGGTTTATAAAACACCATTAAAAGACTTTTCATTTATTTGTCCGTCTGTTTATTTTGCGGAGCAGGTAATGTCCCGCTCCGCTTTATGCTTCAGTTGTTAATGCCCTTTGGCTTTTTCCATATAATATTTGCTTAGCTTAATTCGGAAGCAGCGCTGCCGGCGTAGGCTGCAGCGCTGCGCCGCTTATATACGTAACTTATGTATATGTCGCTGTGCTATGGAGGAGGTATTATGTTCACGTAGTGACAGAGTGGTCGCGCATGTAAGATATGCGGACTCAGCACTTAGGTGGCCCGTTGCAAGGGTCTTTGACTTATAAACTAAGTGCATTTAATATATCTGTAATTATGCATAACACTGAGTACAGTGTGCATTCGCTATGTGAACATACTACAAAAGAATAGGAAACGTTCCTGTCTCCCTAAGAACGCTCCAAAGTGAGCTAGAGAGACGGGCCTACACACGAACTAACAGCAGGTGGACGAGAAATTCCACAACCAACAAAACATCAAAAATCATGTGCAAAGAGCACAACGCAAAACTCAGTCACTACGTGCTGCATCTTCCAAGGAAAGATTGCAGACTGTTAGTGGGAATTCTCATAGGTCACTGCTGGGCGTTACCGAAAACGCCAAATGCAGGAAATGTGATGAATTCGAGGCAACTGAAACCTTGGAGCATCTCATTTGCAAATGTCCGGCCCTAGCAAGGGCAAAAATAAAATACCTAGGCACTCCGGTTCTGGCATCGCTAGAAGATGCGTCAGGAAGAAGCCAGGCGCACTACTTGCCTTCGCAAACAATACCTCGATCCTTAAAAATTTCGAAAACCGCTCTCTCTAGGTCCACTCAGAAACTTTCGGACAGCTAAGGGCCATATTGGCCTATTCGTGGCTCCATGAGGGCCTTCCGACATAACCTAACCTAACCTATGATTTGGGTGTCCGACTGGATCCTAAACTTGACTTTATCGATCATATTTCGTGAATGGTGAATAAATCCAGAGGTGTGTTTGCTTTCATTAAACAGTGGTCGAAAGAATGCAATGACGACTATGTTAAAAAATGCCTATTCCTATCTTAAAGTATGGATCTTGCGTTTGGAGCCCTCAGTATGGGGTTCACAGTAAACGCATTGAGTCAGCTCAGAAGAACTTTTTACTTATCGCTTTACGCGGTTTGAACTATTTACCAAACCAGAGGTTACCCTCGTACTCTGGTAGACTCCTCCTAATTAACTTACCTTCTTTATCTAACCGTAGAACCATGCTTAGCATTACCTTCATTTTTAACCTTATCCACGGTGACGTAGAAAGTGCTGACTTGCTGGGTCAGCTTAACTTTCACGTGCCGAGTAGAAATACGAGATCCTATATTCCTTTACTTTTGCGCCACTGTAGAACGTCTTTTGAATTCCATGAACCCTTTTGAGTCTTATGAGCATATTATAACGATATGTACATTATTACATGAAAAGTAGGTAGCCTTCCCAAACTAAAAATGTAATACTAACTATGCACGCAGGCAAACAATCTGTCAGCACGCCAGTAGTCACTTCCTCGTTGTCCTTTTCTATACTTTCATTTGTCGCGCCTACTAACACCTAACACGAACAGGCACGTGCTTGGTGTCAGATGGGCCACTCCAATGTAGACAAGAGTTACGAAAGGATCCCCAACGGGCGAGGAGGAGAAGATTAGGTGAGGAGAAGATTAGGTGGGTGTTGAGTACACTTAGGTCCTACAAGGCTCCGGGGGTTGATGGAATCATACCGGTTCATCTTCAGAAGGGTGTCGAACAACTTATGTAGTTCCTCATAAGTATTTTCCGAGGGAGCCTAGCAATGGAAAGGTTTGGCTGATCTTTATCCCGAAGGTAGGGAAGAAACACCCATTTCGAAAGGCCACTATGGCCTTATCGAGCTGTAGATCTCTTGCAGGGAAAATTGGGGAGTATCTCCCAAGATCCTACTGTGGATGTCCATTGCTATGGTGAGGCCCATAGTCAGCTACGGAGCTGCGGTGTGGGCGAACCGCGGTGACCTTGATGTCACAAGGAGGCAACTGGGCAAACTACACAGACTTGCCTGCACGTCATATTGGGCGCTATGCGGACTTGGCCATCCACTGCTCTGGATGAGCTACTCGGGCTTCCACCACTGCACTTGCATATCAAGCACAGTGCGCGCAGATCTACTACGAGGATAACAGGAGCAAGACCAGCTGACGCAGCTGCCCCTGCAACTGACCTGTTATTAGAAAATCCGCAGGATGTTCAATTGCCAAGTTCAGCTTTGATAAGCTCTTTAAAATGGAGCTTACCAACAAGTCAGAGTGGACCAGCATGTCTACCACCTATGATGTGAAACCACATGCTATTAGGTGGTACACTGACGGCTTACTAACATAGGATGTTGCGGGTGCGGGGGTCTGTGGACCCCGACTCAAATATCGAACATCTAGGGAAATTCGCCAGTATCTTTCAAGCGGAAGTACACGCGATACAAGATGTATCGTTCAATATTGAGCGGGGTTACAATCGGAGACTAGTATGGTAATGTATAAGAACACTCAATGAGTTGGGTGTGAACAACAAAGTAACCATATACTGGGTACCAGGGCATGGGGGGATCCCCGGCAATGAAGTGGCCGACATACTGGCTAGAAAGGCGGCGAGTACGTCCTTCTATGGTCCGGAGCCCTTCTGTGGGCTAGGGCCAGGAGTCATCAGCCAGATCTGTCGTGTGGATCTCATGACTACCTGCGATAACTTCTGGTAGTCGTCAATAGGGGCAAGGCAGAGAAAACGTCTACTAGGTACCTACAATAGCAACAGGCCCAAGGACTGTTTGGAGTTGAGCAAAGGATCTCTCCGATTAGTCACGGGTTTCCTGACCGGGCAATGCAGACTGCGCAAGCATCTGTACAATCTTAAGATAGGGAAGGAAAGTCTTTTCAGACTTTGTCTGGAAGGAGACGAGACTCCGGAACACCTACTTGAGGAGTGCCCGGCTATCAGTCGGTTGAGGTTGGCCCACTTGGGGGCCTTACACTCACCACACAGGAAATGAGGGCTCTTCGACCAGGCAACATCATCGCATTCTTGCGATCGATTGAACTGTTCGAGGAGCTATAGCTCATACACTAGGACGAGGGCACAATAGACCCTAGTGGTCGCAATACACTAACCTCTCGTAAACTATTATTATTATTATAGGCAACTCAATAAAATAACAATTCGAGATGGATAAAATCCATTACCAGTCATTGATGACTGTTTAGAAAGATTAGAAGGAAACCAAAATTTATTTTTTTTTAATTTAAAGAGTGGAAATCATTCGATAAAAGTAGCAGAGAGTTCAGTGCAGTACACAGCTTTTGCAACACCCTCCGGGCAATATGAGTATACGAGAATGCCTTTTGGATTCATGAATGCACGTGCAGTATTTATGAGATTTATCAATTTTATTCTGGACCTATTGATACGTGAAGGAAATGTAGTAGTTTATATAGACGATATTGCTATCGGCTCTAAGACATTGAGTGAATATTTTGTAACTGTAGGAAGAGTATTACAAATTCTGGCAGACTATAGATTAGAAATTAAAATAAATAAATGTCAGTTTGTTTATAAAAGCATTGAATTAGTGGAAAAGGAATAAGTCCAAAGCACGAACACATATCAAATATTACACATCTTCCGATTCCAAAGGATCGCCATGGTATGCAAAAGTGTTTAGGATTACTTTCTTATTTAAGGCGATTTATTCCGGCATACTCGAAAAGCGAAACCATTGCAAGAACTCACAAAAGCTGGCTCTAAGTATAAACTCAAGGAGAAAAGCATTGAAATGGTTGGATCCATAATTGAAATAATAGAGGAACACCTTGGATTTAATATTTAATATTTTATTTATTCTGGGAGCAGGCAATGGTGCCGCTTCCCATACCAAAATGGATCTGTTTCAACATTCTTTCTTAGGTTCTATTTAAGCCCAAGTCTCCTGGCTGCGCTGCCCACAGTTGGGCAGCAGAGAGACGGTTATGTATATATCTTATATATATGGTATATATGTATGTGTTCTCTTAAGCTAGGGAGCTGTGGTATATGCATGCACTTGAGTTCGATCCGACGGTCAGCGCATGTAGCGGAATGCTTAAGTATGCTCTTTGTGGGTGTTCGCCGATCGACTCATATTTCGGCCACTTGGACCGGGGCTCTGTTTATGTAACCAGTGCAACAAACTTGGTACAGTAGGTATTCGATATATGCATACTACAGCATCAATATTTTTAAGTATCTTCGTGAATAATTAATTTCTTTTCCTATATTAGCTCTTTTGTAATCCTATCAGAGAAAGATAATTGCATTGTGACGCAAGTTGTGAATGGTTTAGAGGAATTTCATTACAAAAACGAGATGATAATAAGTTTCACCCAATAGCTTATTTTTCACAAAGAGCAACAAAACTAGAGTTTTAAATTGGAAACATTAACAGTAGTTTATTCATTACGAAAGTTCAGAATATACATAGAAGAAAATTGATTTAATATAGTAACCTTTTGTAATGCAGTAGTTTTATTCCTAGGTGTTTACGTGAGGGGCCCATTGTACCCCCTCTGGCCACCGAGCTTCCGAAAGCTCAGCCGCTTTTGCGCTCCCGTATTTCGGGCTTCCGCGCTTAGTTCGTCGGGCGTGCCGACGCTCGCCCGCACTCCGCTTCGCTGCAATCTCCGGCCGTTTCGCGACACTATTCCGCCGCTCCTCGGCACCTGTCTTGGCAGCGATCGCCCTCGATGCTCTCCTCCACATCTTCGGCCACTGCACTCTTCCGCCGCTCCCTGGCCAAGCGCATCCGCGCATCGCCCTCTGACGCTCCCCGCTCCAGCAGTCGGCCGCCGCCGATCTCCCGCTCTCGCTTTAGCGGAGTATAGCGGGCGGGAGCACGGCTCTATGTTTAAGCTTAGATTAGTAACCCAATGCATGTTCAATAAACCACACTACGGGCGCTCCATGCCAGTGTCGACTCTCGACCCCCGAATATTTTCTACGTCTTCTACTTCGTGGGATATACGAATTATATAATATATATATATATATTATATATTCTGGAATCTTTTAGCGGAGGATCCTCGCCACCCCCCTACATAAACAGGGTCCTTCGAGCCGGATAAGGATATCGTCCTGGAATCCTTTTTTCACCAGCAGCTCTGGTGGTGCCGCCGCTAAAGATAAGTACAAGGTCTTTTCGTCTCCTTCTCGCTGCCGATCTTCAGCAGTGGTCCGAAAATTAAATTTAGTTCACACTGCTGTAAGATCGCTTATTTTTTCTGTGTCCACTCCACATCCGAGAGTTTTCGACAGCGAGAAAATTAATAGTGCTCCTAGTCCGCCGAAGTTAATAGTGCTCCTAGTCCGCATAAATAATTAGTGCTCCTAGTCCGCCGAAATTTTCCATTCGTCTCCGCTTTGTGTGTCGCCGTATTCCTCGCCGTTTTTCTTTTCGTTCTCGTTGTACAACAACTTTCCAACGGTCGAGGCATATGTACATATATGTATGTGTAGGCATTCTCAGCATCACAAGCGACATATTTTCATATTTCGGCGCAACTCCGCGCAAATTAACAAGTGAAAAGTTAAATTGTGTAGTGAGAAAGGCATAATAAATATTGGCCAACCGGTGTGCACTGTTTCGGGAATCTCCCAGTCCGCCGTTGTCGCGATATTTGTTTCCCTATTCTTGTGCGTGCCAATTTTCGCCACATAGTTTTTCTATCCTTTCATTTTAAATATACAGTCCACTTCTCGATGCTCCACTGTGCCAACCTGTGCCCTACACATACACACATATCTACATATTCGCTTGCATGCCCATACATATTTTATACATCTATTTTCTGCCTCCGATCCCAGAAACTACCTCTCCAACGAGACTAATATACATACATAAATACAAATTAAAGCCGAGACAATACAACAAATATTAAAAAACGAAACACATTACAGATCCACACGGGCGGGACCGCGACTGTTTTGCCAAACTAAAGACTTAATCGCTGCAGCGGCCGTGTTATTGTTGTTGCTGGTTTTTTCCCCCCTCTTGCGTCCCTTGCGCATGCACTGCTTGTCGATGCCATAGCAGTGAGCTTTCAGCCGAACCAAAGCTAAGGGTTATATTCCACCTTTTCGGCTTTGTAATAATACGATTGAAAATAATTAATTATTTACGGCCAATAATTTTCTGAAGTATTAATTTTCTTAGTCGATTTTTTTACGACAAACTCCACGTCCAAGCCACGCAATATATATATATCAAATATAGATATCCATTTATATTAACATATTGGGTTCCTAAAACATCAAGATCTCAGACTTTCCTGTCTACAGTCTTGTTCCCAATTCCCATCCGCCTACAGTAGCAGTCGCTCTGTTTTTCTGGGTTTTTATTTTTTGCGCTGGCTCCGATTTAACCAACTCCAACGGGGCAAATCAACGTATTTCTCTTCTGTCCAATGACAATAGTTTAAATTGTTTTCGACCCCACAATTCTAACCAATTTCTTTCAAAATATTTCCTCTTCTTCGGCAACCTGTTGGCTTCTCAAATTTCTACAGTTCTCAAATTTAGATTTGAGTCCTCTTTGAGTCTGTGGACGATTCCGATCAATTGATCTACCCGAGTCCTGCTATGCCCATAGACGACAAGAAGCCACGTACAATCCCAGCAATCCGCCTGGACCGGTCCCAAACCGCATCTCCGCGCCCGTCTCATCTCAAGCCAAAGCCCGCTGCTGCCATTCCTAAGGCCAAGAGCGACAATTCAGGGAATATTAGCCCAGGTCCATCGTCAAAACTTACTCGGTCTCCAACAAAAATGGCTCCATCCGCCATCGATATTGCCGTGAGAAAATTTATTGCCACAACGGACCGAGTTAGTCACTTCGAAGCTGACATCCGTACTCCGGGCGCTTCTGAAACTGAAGAATTTTCCCCTTACATGTGCCGAGTCCATCTGGACGAAATCCGGGCCTTATGGGACGATGTGAAGAAGGGCTATGAGAGCTGTTTGGACCTTCTTTCCGTGTCCGCCGAGGATCCAGCCACCTCAACAGTGCTGTCATCCAAATACAGTTTCTGTTACTCCGTCTTTTCGAGGTGTGTTGCCTATCTTCAGGAAGTCATAGAAAAGGCCGCCGTCCAGTCCGCTCAGGTTTCCGCAACTCTCCAACCGCCCACTCCTACTGGCTGTCGTCTGCCACCAGTAAACATCGAAGTCTTTGAAGGCGATTACCTTCGGTGGCCCACCTCTAGGGACCTTTTCACGGCAGTCTACATCAACAATTCGCGACTTACGCCAGTGGAAAGGTTGTTCCACCTTCTTTCAAAAACGAGTGGCGATGCGCGCGCCATTGTTTCCAAGGCACCGCTGACCAATGAGGGGTTTATTTCCGCGTGGCAAAGCCTTACGGACCGCTTCGAAAATAGGCGAATTTTAGTAAACAGTCAGCTGAAGATTCTTCTTAATATTCAGACGATTTCCCAAGAATCCGGGGCCGCTTTAAAAGAGCTGCAAGGCAGCATCCAAAGTTGCCTAACATCCTTGAAGATGTCATCCATTCAAGTCGAGGCATGGGACTGTCTCCTTGTGTATATGATTTCTTCCAAGCTTCCAAATCTCACTCTTTCTCTCTGGGAACAGTCGGTCCAGAACAAATCTGAAATTCCAACCTGGAATAAGTTAGATGCGTTTCTGACAGAGCGCTATCGTACACTGGAGGCCATCGACGACGTCAGGCCTAGCGACTCTGGGCATTTTCCGCCAAGACCGACAATTGTCACCCCACCCGCGCACATATTCAACTCCAACGAATCCAGGATGGCTCCGACTCCCGGAGGGTGTGACCTGTGCGCCCTGGGAACTCACCCCCTGCATACATGTCCCCGTTTTCTAACGATGAGTGTTGATGATCGCTCAAATTTTGTCCGAAGAAAGCAACTCTGCTTAAATTGTTTGGATCGAGGCCACCAATACCGGTACTGTAACTGCATCTCGTGCCACGTCCGGCATCACACTCTTCTACACCGCGACAGTCCGGTTGCGACCGATCTAAGATCCTCTGCTCCGTCTAGTCCACGACCTGCGCCCCTTGCGCAAGGCGCTGCAGTTTCCAACGACCACTCAAATGTCCGAGTGTTTTCCACGAGAGTTTCCTGTGCATCCAAAGGTCCGTTGGACACACTCCTTGCCACTCACAGTGCGGCCGCCTTAAGAGGCAGGCGTGACAAAAGCACTCACTCCTACCGTTGTCGAGTCTGCAACGGTATCCACCCCCTTCGAAAATGCCAACAGTTCCTCAAGCTGAGTGCTGAAAAGAGGCTCCGCGCGGTTATTGTCCACCAGCCATAAGAAGAACGGCAATGTTGCAATCCGAGTGATTGCAAGGGGGGCCGGAATGTTTACGTGAGGGGCCCATTGTACCCCCTCTGGCCACCGAGCTTCCGAAAGCTCAGCCGCTTTTGCGCTCCCGTATTTCGGGCTTCCGCGCATAGTTCGTCGGGCGTGCCGACGCTCGCCCGCACTCCGCTTCGCTGCAATCTCCGGCCGTTTCGCGACACTATTCCGCCGCTCCTCGGCACCTGTCTTGGCAGCGATCGCCCTCGATGCTCTCCTCCACATCTTCGGCCACTGCACTCTTCCGCCGCTCCCTGGCCAAGCGCATCCGCGCATCGCCCTCTGACGCTCCCCGCTCCAGCAGTCGGCCGCCGCCGATCTCCCGCTCTCGCTTTAGCGGAGTATAGCGGGCGGGAGCACGGCTCTATGTTTAAGCTTAGATTAGTAACCCAATGCATGTTCAATAAACCACACTACGGGCGCTCCATGCCAGTGTCGACTCTCGACCCCCGAATATTTTCTACGTCTTCTACTTCGTGGGATATACGAATTATATTTTCTGGAATCCTTTAGCGGAGGATCCTCGCCACCCCCCTACATAAACACTAGGAAAAGGACTCCTTAATTCAAATATTGCCAGATGGGCCATAGTATTAGCAAACTATAATTATACCTTTAAATATATGAGCCATGTGGATACGTTAAGCAGATACCCGTCAGCCTTTAATCAAGAAAGTGAAAACAAAGATAAAATAGTTTCAGTAATTGACAGTGATGACATAAACCTTCAGCTTCAGATAACACAAAATAGAGAAAGCCTTATAGTGAAGGTAAAAGAAAAGTTAAAACAAGGAGATGTAAAGAAGTGATGGAACTGTTTAAATATACTCGATAATATGTCCTTAAAACCCCCGGTTGTTTTAATGCAAAAATTAACACAAAACGAGAGCGCAAGAAAAAAACACGTCCGTTCACTTGGAAGAGAGAAAGCTTTTTTTCTTGGATGCATATCATGCAAGCTGTCCCGAAAAATCCATAGAGTTCAGCAGGGACAATCCCTGGTGGAATAGGAAACTAGGGCTTGTTCGTCCAGAAGTCAGAAAGCTGTTTAAGACAGCTAACAAGAACAGCGCTAATTGGAAATTATACACCAAAAAGCTGACAGAATATAACAAAGATATCCGGTACACTTTCGGATATTTTGTTCCACCATAGAGCAAGCCGCACCTGCGGCCAGAGTATTTAAGGCAATCTCAAAAGGCAGAGGACTTTCTGAATTTTGTCTGAAGAGGGCAGATGGGTCATTCACCGAGGACGAGGAGGAGAAAGCGGAACTTCTCCTGCAAACTCACTTTCCTCTGTGGAGAACCATCTCCAATGTAGACAGCAGTTACGAAAGGATCCCCAACGGGAGACCCAACTGGCTAAAGTGATCGTAACTGAACAGAAGATTAGGTGGGCGTTGAGTACACTCCAACCCCTACAAGGCTCCGGGGGTGGATGGAATCATACCCATCCATCTTCAGAAGGGTGTCGAATAACTCCTCATACGTATTTTCAGAGGAAGCCTAGCAATGGGTTACATTCCTAGGGCATGGAGAACAGCTAGGGTGATCTTTATCCCGAAGGTTGGGAAGAAAGACCCCTTTCATCCCAAATCCTTCAGGCCGATCAGCCTAACCTCCTTCCTGCTAAAAACTTTTGAGAATATTGTAGACAACCACATTAGAAACTCGCACTTGGTGCGAAGTCTTCTGCATGCGCATCAGCATGTTTATAGAGAAGGAAAGTTTACCGAATCGGCTCTTTTGAGCCTGGTTTACAGTCTACAGCGCTCTGTAAAGGCCAAAGCGGTAGCTCTTTGTGCCTTTATGGACAAACTCCTTGATAGGAGAATAGCGGAAGTCACTGTCAACAGTGTGACTGTTAGAGCTCAAACTACCAGAGGCTGCCCGCAAGGTGGTGTCTTATCACCACTACTCTGGAGCCTCGTGGTGTACGAGCTGCTAGTTAAACTTACAGCAAATGGGTTTGAAAGTCAAAGCTATGCCCATGACATCACTCTAATCTGTAATGGTAATATTTAGAACCCATTGTGGGTCAGGATCACAATGGGCCTAAGACTAAGCTTAGACTTATGCTGAGACGTGGGGCTGAATATCAATCCAGCGAAAACCAAAGTTGTCGCCTTTACCAATCGCTACAAGCTGAAATCCATTCGGCCCATAGCCATTGGGGGCACAGAAATACCGATCTCCACTGAAGTCAAAACCTGGGAGTCATTCTAAATAAATGATTACTGTGAAGACAACATGTGGAACATGCTTTTTGCAAGGGTTCTATGGCCTTAACGAGCTGTAGATCTCTTGCAAAAATTGGAGAGTGTTTTTAAAGATCCTACTCTGGATGTACATTGCTATGGTGCGGCCCATAGTCAGCTACGGGGCTGCGGCGTTGGCGAAACGTGCTGATTTTGACGTCACGAGGGGGCAAACTCCAGAGACTTGCCTGCACGTGCATCTCGGGCGCTATGCGCACTTGGCCATCCGTTGCTCTGGATGTGCTACTCGGGCTTCCACCACTGCACTTGCAGCACAAGCACAGTGAGCGCAGATCTACTACGAGGATAACAGGGGCAAGACCAACTGACGCGGCTGCCTCTGCAACTGACCTGTTATTAGAATATCCGCAGAATGTTCAATTGGACAAGTTCAGCTTTGATAAGATCTTTAAGACGGAGCTTAGCAACAAGTCGGAGTGGACCAGCATGTCTACCACCTATGATGTGAAACCACATCTTTCCTCGCTGACGCGGAGGACGGTGACCTGACTTTGACAGTAAACCCGTCGAATGGAGATGAGCCCAGTACCCATGCCACTCAGGGTTCTGCAGCTTAATCTTCATAAAGGCGAGATTGCGTCGACGGAACTCCTCATCGCCTTAGAGCAAGGGTCCGCCGACATAGCTTTGGTTCAGGAGCCCTGGATTGCATCGGGCAGTGCCGTCGCCAGACTGAAGTCCTCTGACTACAACTTGTTCTACTCACCATCGGTAAGCAGAAATAGAACTGCCGTACTTGTACGGAAGGGTCTGCATGCTAACCTTATGTCTCATTACATCACGGATGACCTAACTTTTGTGATGCTGGAGAGCGAGAAGAAGCGCCTTATGGTAGCTTCCTGCTACATGGCACACGACAGAACGGCCCCACCGGAGGAACTTAGGAGTATGATGGAAGCCAGCCCGAACGACCAGCAACTGATCGTGGGTGCAGACGCCAACGCACATCACTGCGTGTGGAGAAGCCCCGACATAAACGACAGAGGTGAGTCAACGTGACCACAGACGCTATAATGGACCGCCTAGAAGCGGCCAACACGCCCCCCGCCATCAGTTTGTGGATAAGAAATCTACTAAGCTGTAGGCGGGTGAAATCCGATTCGGGCACCGCCTCCAAAGTGAAAGGAGCACACTGGGGAACGCCGCAAGGCGGGGTCCTGTCGCCTCTCCTGTGGAATCTGGTGGTAGACGATCTGATCAAGAGATTCGAGAGGAAGGTCCCAAAGATAACAGCCTATGCTGACGACATAAGCATAATTATCACGGGAGTCTGCCCATCGACCCTCAGTTCGATTATGGAATCAACACTCAGGGAGATATGTGAGTGGGCGAAGAAGGTAGGACTCAGTATCAACGCGGACAAGACGGACCTCATTCTCTTCACCAAGAGATACAAGGTGCCGCTATGGGTCCCCCCGAAAATTGACTCAACCAGGCTAACCCTGAAGACACAAGTCAAGTACCTCCGAATTGTATTAGACAGCAAGCTGGCATGGAAGCCCAATGTATTAGAGAGGGTAAAAAAGGCCACCATAGCGCTTTATGCATCCAAGAAGATGATTAGCAGCACATGGGGCCTCTCACCCGCTCTAATGCACTGGATTTACATCTCGGTGGTGCGTCCAACTCTGATGTATGGAGTCTTAGTGTGGTGGCAGGCCATGGAAAAGAAGACTTATAACAAGCTCATGGAGAGAAATCAGCGGCAGGCACTGCTCTGCATAACAGGGGCGCTGGGGTCAACCCCCACAAAAGCACAAAAGCAACAGAGAATATGTATCTACAGGGATTCGGGCATATTTCAATTGATCGAGACATGAGCAGTGCCCGGATGTAAAAACAACTACATTCATGGGACCAGACGACTGGAAATCAGGTCAGGATATATACACCGACGGCTCCAAGATGGAAGGAGGAGTTGGAGCGGGCATATACTGCACAGACCCTGAAATGAGACAGTCGTATAAACTACTATAAGCCAATGCAGCATATTCCAGGCGGAAGTATTCGCCATAGGGAAAGCGGCAGAACTTGCGCAGAGCATAGACCGCCCATATGAAGCGGTCAACTTGTTCGTAAACAGTCAAAGCGGCGATAAGATCCATGCAATCGTCATCGTACTGGCAAGCAGGGAGGCACTAGGTATCCTCAGAACGACTACGTCAGAGCGGATCGACTGGGTTCCCAGCCACCAGGGCATCGATGGTAACGAGACGGCCGACGAACTTGCAAAGGAAGGCGTCGGACTGCCGAATGAAAGAATAGGAAACGTTCCTGTCTCCGTAAGAACGCTCCAAAGTGAGCTAGAGAGACGGGCCTACACACGAACTAACAGCAGGTGGACGAGAAATTCCACAGCCTGCAAAACATCAAAAATCATGTGCAAAGAGCACAACGCAAAACTCAGTCACTACGTGCTGCATCTTCCAAGGAAAGATTGCAGACTGTTAGTGGGAATTCTCATAGGTCACTGCTGGGCGTTACCGAAAACGCCAAATGCAGGAAATGTGATGAATCCGAGGCAACTGAAACCTTGGAGCATCTCATTTGCAAATGTCCGGCCCTAGCAAGGGCAAAAATAAAATACCTAGGCACTCCGGTTCTGGCATCGCTAGAAGATGCGTCAGGAAGAAGCCAGGCGCACTACTTGCCTTCGCAAACAATACCTCGATCCTTAAAAATTTCGAAAACCGCTCTCTCTAGGTCCACTCAGAAACTTTCGGACAGCTAAGGGCCATATTGGCCTATGCGTGGCTCCGTGAGGGCCTTCCGACATAACCTAACCTAACCTATGATTTGGGTGTCCGACTGGATCCTAAACTTGACTTTATCGATCATATTTCGTGCATGGTGAATAAATCCAGAGGTGTGTTTGCTTTCATTAAACAGTGGTCGAAAGAATGCAATGACGCCTATGTTACAAAATGCCTATTCCTATCTTAGAATATGGACCGTAGAACCATGCTTAGCATTACCTTCTTTTTTAACCTTATCCACGGTGACGTAGAAAGTTCTGACTTGCTGGGTCAGCTTAACTTTCACGTGCCAAGTAGAAATACGAGATCCTATATTCCTTTACTTTTGCGCCACTGTAGAACGTCTTTTGAATTCCATGAACCCTTTTGAGTCTTATGTGCAAATTATAACGATATGTACATTATTACATGAAAAGTAGGTAGCCTTCCCAAACTAAAAATTTAATACTAACTATGCACGCAGGCAAACAATCTGTCAGCACGCCAGTAGTCACTTCCTCGTTGTCCTTTTCTATACTTTCATTTGTCGCGCCTACTAACACCTAACACGAACAGGCACGTGCTTGGTGTCAGATGGGCCACTCCAATGTAGACAAGAGTTACGAAAGGATCCCCAACGGGCGAGGAGGAGAAGATTAGGTGAGGAGAAGATTAGGTGGGTGTTGAGTACACTTAGGTCCTACAAGGCTCCGGGGGTTGATGGAATCATACCGGTTCATCTTCAGAAGGGTGTCGAACAACTTATGTAGTTCCTCATAAGTATTTTCCGAGGGAGCCTAGCAATGGAAAGGTTTGGCTGATCTTTATCCCGAAAGTAGGGAAGAAACACCACAGCTGTAGATATCTTGCAGGGAAAATTGGGGAGTATCTCCCAAGATCCTACTGTGGATGTCCGTTGCTATGGTGAGGCCCATAGTCAGCTACGGGGCCGCGGTGTGGGCGAACCGCGGTGACCTTGATGTCACAAGGAGGCAACTGGGCAAACTACACAGACTTGCCTGCACGTCATATTGGGCGCTATGCGGACTTGGCCATCCACTGCTCTGGATGAGCTACTCGGGCTTCCACCACTGCACTTGCATATCAAGCACAGTGCGCGCAGATCTACTACGAGGATAACAGGAGCAAGACCAGCTGACGCAGCTGCCCCTGCAACTGACCTGTTATTAGAATATCCGCAGGATGTTCAATTGCCAAGTTCAGCTTTGATAAGCTCTTTAAAATGGAGCTTACCAACAAGTCAGAGTGGACCAGCATGTCTACCACCTATGATGTGAAACCACATGCTATTAGGTGGTACACTGACGGCTTACTAACATAGGATGTTGCGGGTGCGGGGGTCTGTGGACCCCGACTCAAATATCGAACATCTAGGGAAATTCGCCAGTATCTTTCAAGCGGAAGTACACGCGATACAAGATTTATCGTTCAATATTGAGCGGGGTTACAATCGGAGACTAGTATGGTAATGTATAAGAACACTCAATGAGTTGGGTGTGAACAACAAAGTTACCATATACTGGGTACCAGGGCATGGGGGGATCCCCGGCAATGAAGTGGCCGACCTACTGGCCAGGAGTCATCAGCCAGAGCTGTCGTGTGGATCTCATGACTACCTGCGATAACTTCTGGCAGTCGTCAATAGGGGCAAGGCAGAGTAAACGTCTGCAAGGTAGCTACAATAGCAACAGGCCCAAGGACTGTTTGGATTTGAGCAAAGGATCTCTCCGAATAGTCACGGGTTTCCTGACCGGGCACTGCAGACTGCGCAAGCATCTGCACAATCTCAAAATAGGGGAGGACAGTCTTTGCAGACTTTGTCTGGAAGGAGACGAGACTCCGGAACACCTAGTTGAGGAGTGCCCAGCTATCAGTCGGTTGAGGTTGACGCAATTGGGGGCCCTTACACTCGCCATGCAGGAAATTAGGGCTCTTCGACCAGGCGACATCATCGCATTCTTCCGATCGATTGAACTGCTCGAGGAGCTATAGCTCATACACTAGGACGAGGGCACAATAGACCCTAGAGGTCGCAGTGCAGAAACCTCTCGTTAAATATTATTTTTATTATCTTCGTATCTCTTGTGAGGAGCCAACCGGCCCTCACAAATGCAAATAAATATAAATAATAACATAAATAATAATATCAATAATAATATAACTAATGAAAATAATATAGTTAAATAATAGATATAAGAACAATTAATAGTAAGAATAATATTTAAATATTTCCCCCGTATTAGATATATAATTATACTAGCGGCCCAGGCGAACTTTGTCTCGCCCCTTATTGTAGATTTATATAGTTCTAGAGTGATAATAATACGCAGATAATTCAGTTCAATTAAATTCTAGCTTCAATATCAGGTAGTTGCACCTTCCCAGACGCGCAACACATCCCGGCTGGTTCATTTGTGATTTTGAGAGCATGACAATGCGGTCATTCCTTGTCCATAGCACATATTATAACTTTTGAATGAAAAAATATTCAATATCGGGCTCATACAGGAATGCAAGTCGCACGCTGGATCTGTTCTTCTGTTCTTTCGTCTCTTCTGCATCGAAAAATTCTAGAATTACTAGAGGTTCGGCTCAAATTAGCCCCTTTGCGTTTTGTTGGCCGTTTTTTTTCTTTAAAAAACACATAAATATAACTAATTGAATCACTTTAAATCTTGAATCTACTTTTCAAAAGAAACTCACAGGTCGGCCACAGAAACCTCTTCTTTTCCAAAAACAAAAAAAAATAATACCGAATTGCCACAGCACTACCACATACATATGTATTATTTGGGTATTTCAAAATACAAAACTTGACGTAAATTTCGTGGCTACCACATCCATAGATTCAAAATTTCTAATCTGACAGTCAGCAGGCAGCGACTAAAGCTGTATTGCGGACTACCCTTATCGGTTAGGGGTACGAAAAATAGATGTTAGCCGATTCTCAGGCCTACAGAATATCCCCTCAAAATGTCATCCAAATCGGTCAAGTAGTTTCGGAGGAGTTTGGATACAAAAACCGTGACAGCAGAATTTTATATATAAGATTAATTAGCCACACACGATAGCTATAAAGACTATCACCACTAACCCAAGCTCGCTCCGTTAGCCTGGCAGGCCAGCGCACACATTCACACACACCAGAAGAGTTTTTACACAGTTTTTACCGCGCTCCGCCTGATTTCCATCATAAGCCGGTGCAAGCGGCTAGTTAGCCTGAAATCAAAGTCGAAGTACTGTGCGAGACTCCTCGGGACACGGTTACATACCTGGACGGGTTCTGGATGGGCCCTGGCAGACTTGCCGGCCACAAAAAAATCTGGGCACCTATTTCCATCAGCGGAACCCGAGGGTAAGGGGAGGGGGTGTCTCTCGCCTCTCTTTCACACAAAATCGCCTTTCTCCTTTCTCTGTTCTTTTCGCCTGCCCACATTTTCAAAAGCCACATTTCCCCGCGTTTTCTCAAGTAAACAATCACAGCTGATCTCATACTGATCACAGTGCTGCACGCCAGTGGAACAAGCTCGATAACAGTCGCGCTTAACAGCACAACGCTTCCAGTGCTGTAAAACGCGCGTGGTTAAGCTTTTCCCGCCATAGCCTGTTTTAAATTTAATTTAATTTAAATCAGCAGTATTTTTTCCCGAGGCCGCGGGCGGCTGGTCACGAGACCCTGCCAGCCCGGCAAGTTCGCAAAGAACGACGCCGCCTAAAAAGAGCAAGGACTCGCGGGAGGCAGCGCGTCTGCAGGATCTCCAGGAGCTGGGGAGCATGCTGCAGGAGGTGTTCACCAAAATAATGGACAAATCCCTGCGGCACATCACCATCGCCACGAGGGAGACGTTCACGAAGAAGACGGCCATAGTTCAGGCACTGTTCCCGACAGAAGAGCATTGTCCATGTAGCCGGATGCGGAGCGTCAACACGATGCCGGCGAGATCTCGAAGGCGGAAGTGCTTCTGACGGGAAGGAGCGTACGCCCCAAGAAGGCACCAGGCCCGGACGCAGTTCCCAATAGGGCACTGAAGCTGTCCATCGAGCTGCACCCGAAGGAGTATGCAACGCTGTACTCCAAGTGCCTAGCGGAGGGGACCTTCCCGGAAAGATGGAAGAGGCAGAAGCTCCTGCTACTCGCCAAGCCGGGCAAGCCGCCAGGGGACCCATCTTCCTTCCGGCCTATATGCCTCACCGACACCACTGGCAAGGTGTTCGAGAGGCTCATAGTGGCAAGCCTTAGGGCCGACATCGAGGAAGCGGGAGGTTTCTCTCCGAGCCAATTCGGCTTCAGAAAGGGACAGTCGACGCTGGACGCCATCGAGTCGGTGAAGGCAATAGCGAAAAAGCGATATCGGGAACGAGGTGGAAAGGCGGCTCCAAGAGCTACTGTCTAGTGGTAACCCTAGATATAAGGAACGCCTTCAACACCGCCGACTGGAACTGGACGCTGGAGTGTCTCGCTGCCCTGAACATCCCAGGGTACCTGCTGCAGACCGTGAGGAGCTTCTTCAGCGAGAGGGTGCTCATGGTGGACGCGGACATGGGTTCCAGGCTATACGAAGTCTCCGCCGGAGTCCCACAGGTCTCCGTGCTGGGGCCCCTACTCTGGAATACCATGTACGACGGTGTTCTGCGAGTCCCAATGCCCAGCGACACCACCGTCGTGGGCTTCGCAGACGACATCGCCGACGAGCGCACTGCAGCGGAGGAGAAGGGGAACACAGCAATCAGTGCCATTGAAATGTGGCTCTCAAGCGCTGGCCTGGAGCTAGCGGCTCAAAAGACGGAGGCTGTTTTGATTTCCAGCCGGAAAGCGGTGGAAACAGCCGAGGTGCGCGTCGGTGGAGTCGCGATAAAGTCGCAGAGGGCGATAAAATACCACGGGGTTCTCATTGATACTCGGCTCTCATTCAAGGAGCACCTCGAGTACGCCCATAAGAAGGCCAGTGGGACGGTGGGAGCCCTCTCACGTCTGATGCTAAACACCAGAGAGCCAAAGCATACCACCAGGAAGCTGCTGGCAAGCGTGGTCACCTCCCAGTTGCTGTATGCGGCGCCTGTGTGGGCCGAGGCGGTCGGGACAAAGTCGTACATGCGAGGGGTAGAGTCAGCCTACAGACTCTGCGAAATACGGGTGGCATGCGCATTCCGAACTATTTCGGACGACGCCGTGCTGGTGATAGCTGGCCTAGTGCCACTGAAGGAGCTGGTACGGGGAAGGCAGACCTTCGCAACGCGCTTCGAGGGCACCCCCGACCCGAGGGTGTCTCCAAGGCGGAGGTCAAGAGCGACGCCAGATGGAAGAGTTACGCCAGCTGGCAGGCCAGGTGGGACGCCTCGTCCAAAGGCCGTTGGACGCGCAGGTTGATTCCAGCATTGACGTCTGGATGGAGAGGAAGCATGGGCAGGTGGATTTCTACCTGACCCAAGTGCTGAGTGGGCACGGATGCTTCAGGAGCTACCTGAAAAGATTCGGCCACGAGGAGGAGGACGGCTGCCCGGAGTGAGGATCCGGGATAACCAAGGACCCAAATCACGTCATCTTCGAGTTTCGCCGATTCGACGAGGAGAGGAGCGCGCTGGAGGCGGTGGCAGGGTCGGCGATCACCGAGGACACGCTGGTGCCGCTGATGCTGGCGGACCCAAGGACGTGGGACGCGGCGGCAAAATTTTCAGCAAAGCTGATGAAGTCGCTGAGGTCCCTGGAGAGGGTGAGGAATGAGAGGATGGGCTGAGCGGCCTTCCTTCGTGCGAAGCATTGTTTTGCGGCCCTACCGCACGAAGCGGGCCCTTGCCCCGCCACGCCAATGAATGGCTTATTCTTTTTGTGTTGAATAGTTCATAGTTCCTAGGTTAAATAAAAATATAAAAAAAAACCCCAACCAGCACACGCTGGTGCTGTTGGGCGTCCTGCCAGTGGCTAGGAAGGCGTTCCGGCAGGACACGTTCAGGCCTCACGCTTTCGCACTTGCCCTTGAGGGATCTGCGGCAGACGAGGCTGACGGAGCGAACGTGATGGCCAACAAGCTGGCGGCCGCGGTGGAAGGTGCCTGCAACTAAAGCATGCTGCAAAGAAGGACATTCCGGCAGCACCACTCTCCGGTGTTCAGGTGGAGCGAGGAGATTGCCGACCTGCCCCGCACTTGCCACCGCAACAGGAGGCTGCTGCAGCGTGCCAAAGGCACTCCGCGCTTCACTGCGTGCAGCGACCGCTACAAGGCGGCAAAGAAAGACCTAAAAACCGCCATCAGGAACAGCAAGCGGGAATGCTTCCTCAAGCTGTGCGATGCTGCCGATGATCCACTGGGTCACGGAAGCGGAGGTTCTCCAGGCCGGATGTTCCCCAACAGATGGAAAAGGCAAAAGCTGCTGCTGCTGTCCAAGCCCGGCAAGCCACCAGGAGAGGAGTCCTCCTACAGGCCGATATGCCTCCTGGACACGGTCGGGAAGGTCTTCGAGCAATATGGAGCAATATGGCTTCACAAAGGGGAAGTCAACGCTGGACGCCATCACGAGGGTCGTCAAGGTGGCCGAAGAAGCGATCGCAGGATCCAGGTTGAAAGGAGGGACCAAGTCCTACTGCCTGATAGTCACTCTGGACATTAGAAACGCCTTCAACTCGGCAGATTGGGGCCGAACGCTGGCGTCCTTGAGGAGTTTCAGTATACCGGGGTACCTGCTGAAGATAGCCCACAGCTATTTCAGCAACATGGTACGGACACGAGTCTGGGTTCCAGAGCATACGAAGTCTCAGCCGGAGTCCCGCAGGGCTCTGTATTGGGACCCCTGCTCTGGAATGCCATGTATGATGGAGTCCTACGGTTGCCAATGCCAGCCAAAACTAGCTTGGTAGGATTGGCCGACGATGTCGCCATAGTGGTGGTTGCGAAGGAGATCGCGACACTGGAGGCCCGCGCCAACGCGGCCATCCAAGCCGTGGAGTCGTAGCTAGACGTCGCTGGGCTTGAGCTGGCGGCTCAGGTAGTAGAGTCTGCCAGTGTGTCGGTCGGAGGGACTACAATCCAGTCGCAGCGGGCAATTAAGTACCTAGGCGTCCTCATCGACACACGCCTGGCGTTCAAGGAGCACCTGGAGTATGTCCACAAGAAAGCCAGTAGGACTGCAGCAGCGCTGTCGAGAATGTTGCCAAACACGAGGGGGCCAAAGTAGGTAACAAGGAGGCTGCTAACCTCGGTGGTGACTTCGCAAATCCTATATGCAGCGCCGGTGTGGGCGAAAGCCAACAAGGTTAAAACCTACATGCATGGTGTGGAGGCAACTTATAGGCTGTGCGCCATCAGGACAGCGTGCGCGTTCCGGACCATCTCTGAGGACGCGGCGCTGGTCATCGCCGGGTTGGTTCCGCTCAACGAGCTAGCCAGGGAATGGGAGGAGCTGTTCACAGCCTCGCGATCCAGGGAGGCGGCTCAACCGACCACAGCCGAGCTCAAGGCTGCAGCGGACACGGCTGCTTCCGCAGCTATCTGAAGCGCTTCGGTCACGAGACGGAAGACTGGTGCCCGGAGTGCGGCTCTGGCATCGTGGAGGACGCGCAACACGTCCCCTTTGAGTGCCGGTTCGGCTTTGATAGGCAGGAGCTGGAGGCAGAAGCAGGTTGCACTATCAGCAAGGATACATTGGTGCCGATTATACTGAGGCAGCCACTTTCGCCGCGCACGTCTTGAAGACGCTCAGAGCTCTGTAGAGGAGGCGGTAGGAGCAGACGGATTAGGGGCCCCCGCGCACGCGAAGCAATGCCAGGCGGCGGTACCGCACGGCGCGTAGACCTTAATCTTTAGTCTTTTGTCCTTAGTCTACCATCCTCCGCTAATGTTTTTAATGTTTTTAGTCTTATTTATGTCATTGTATGTTAGCTAGTAGTGGAAATAAATTATGAATACAAAAAAAAACACCAGCACACACAGCGAAACTCAGCATGAAAAAGTACGTCACATGACCTACGACAAGACGCGCAAAGTGAAGGAGAGAGCGAGAAAGCGCGAGATCACGCCACCCCGAAAATTGACAAGCGCCAATGGGAGCGACAGAGAGGGGACGATCGATTGTACGGTAAACTTCTGGAAGAAGTTGAAAAGAACTCCGCAAGAAGTTGTGACGGTCAGTCGATGTTTGGGTAGCTCAGGGGCGGCCCAGGATCGTCGCAGATATTTATTTGGGTCGGAGGTGGTTGCTGAAACAGAAGGTCACCCGGTCCCAGAGTAGAAGTCGGTGGGAATTACTTAGTAATTGTGTATCGAACTTATTTATTGACGTAAAATGTACAGGATAGCAAATGGACAGCTGGCTAGGATCGTCGACTCGGCTCGGGAACGGTCTCCGGGATGAGCGGGTTCGTCCGGCGGGTTTGGGTGGCCGTCGTCCGGATGGCCGTTGCTCCGTCGGCTGGCGTTGGGCGTGTCGGCGGCCGTGGTCCGTCGGCGCGCGTGCCCTGGGTACTGGAAAGAGAGAGAAGAACGGGGTCCCGGGACCGCTAGGTCGGCCGAGCGAGAGCGCACTTGGGGAACCGCTAGGTCGGCCGCAAGAGCACGCTTGGGAAACACCTGGGGACCGCTAGGTCGACCGCAAGAGCGAGAGGGAACCCTGGGGAACCGCTAGGTCGGCCGGAAGAGCGAGTGAGAACCCTAACTTGGGACCGCTAGGTCGACCAGAGAGAGAGAGACCCGGCCGCAAGAGATGAGAACCGCTTGGGCGGCCGGTCAAGAGCGAGTGAGAACCCTGGGAACCGTTGTACCGCAGGACTAAAACCTAACTTGGGACCGCTAGGTCGACCAGAGAGAGAGAGAACCCTGGGGAACCGTTAGGTCGACCGCAGGAGCGAGTGAAAACCCTAACGTGGGACCGCTAGGTCGACCAGAGAGAGAGAGAGCGCTAGGTCGGCCCAAGGGAAATGGACCGCTAGGTCGACCAGAGAGAGAAGCGCACCGCTAGGTCGGAACGACTAACTGGGACCGCTAGGTCGAGAGGAGCCTGGGGAACCGCTAGGTCGGCCGCAAGAGCGAGTGAGAACCCTAACGTGGGACCGCTAGGTCGACCAGAGAGAGAGAGAGCGTACTTGGGGAACCGATAGGTCGGCCGCAAGGGCGAGCGAGAGAACCCTAACTTGGGACCGCTAGGTCGACCAGAGAGAGAGAGAGCGCACTTGGGGAACCGCTAGGTCGGCCGCAAGGGCGAGCGAGAGAACCCTAACTTGGGACCGCTAGGTCGACCAGAGAGAGAGAGAGCGCACTTGGGGAACCGCGAGAGAGAGAGAGAGGGCGGATCGGTGTTCCGAGCCGTTTAAGGGAAATAAGTAACTACTATGCTTAACTAACTACAGATGTATTACCAAACTTACTGGTCCGGCTTACCAAAAAGTGACTTCGCTGGCCGCTGCTGAGTGAAGATATGCGGCCAGCCGACCGCTTTATATAGCCCGTGGCCAAGGCTAGTGTGCCCGTTGCCTCTTCCCAGATTTGCTTGATCCGGGTGTGACCAGCTACCTCGGTCCAGTGTGCTCATTTGCCCGTGATTGGCGCACGCGCTCAAATTATTTAAATTTGGATTACTTTGGGTTGTTCTCTTTTCTCATTTTTTTATTCATTTTCTCCTCTTCTCTCATTTTCCCTTCTCATTTCATTTATTTATTCCTTTTTATTTATATATTATATATATTTATATATTAATGTGCGCGATCAGCGTTACACCCCCCCCCCCCCCGTTTTGGTATTGGCCGTGTACCGTTACGGTGACGTGGTTGCCACGATTGGACTTGATCCGCAGCTGCCGTGCACCGTCCTGGAGTAGGAAGTACATCTGCTTTCCCTTCCTCTTCCCCTCCAGTCTCTGGTTGATCCTTGCCTTGGTTGCGCCGGAGATGACCAGACCTGGTTCGATCCTCCATTCCTCCTCGGCCGGCTCCTCCACGTGGATATCCAGAATGTCCCGGTCCGGCGACCTGTTGGCCCGTCTTTTCACCCCTGCGCTCGGTCTTGTTGGTGCGCCTGGCATGGCATTCCTGGTTACTGCTGCGGTGGTTGCCGCTCGTGGCTGCTGGCTCACCTCTCGCTCTGCTACTGGCGCCGCCTGATGGCTGGGTACTGGCGCCGCCTGATGGCTGGGTACTGGCGCTGCCTGATGTCTGGGTGCTGGCGCCGCTTGATGGCTGGGTAACGGTGCCTGTCTTTGCATACCCGCCGCTCGCTCGTTCGGCACGTGGCCAATGCGCCTTTTACTTGTCACGACCCGCGCGGCCGTTGCGATCCCCGGCGGGTCGCCGGCCTCCTTGTACCTACTCTGCCTACTGGCCGCCGTGCACATTTTCGCCGGAGCCGTGCGCTTGCGTCCTGCTCCGAACAATGGTGCCGCTTCCGTCATCTTCGCCTTGGTCTGTGCTGCCGCCGCCTTTTCGTGAGTCGCTCGAAACTTCCTCACGGACTCCTGGAGACGACTCATCTTCACGTCTGCAATGGAACGGTTTAGGGTTTTATTAGTGTTGGTGTGGTGCAGTGTTGGTTTAGTACGTTGGGTGGTTTTAGTATTATTTTGTGTATTGGGTAGTGCCGATATATTATTAGTGTCTGGTAGTGCCGATATATTATAAGTGTCTGGTAGTGCCGATATGTTATTATTGTTTGGTAGTGCCGATATGTCAACCGTGTTTAAAGTTCGGTTATGTTTTAAATTTTGATCGTGGTCTGTTTGTGCAGTTAGTTCTGTTTCTGACCCCCGGTATGGCTTTATGTCTCCTACGTACACGCGTTTTGTCTTCTTTGTAGCCGTATTCTTTACTGCGAGGATTACTGGAGACGGGAATCCCATGACCTTCCATGGTCCATCGTACTTGAGTGCCAATTTTGCGTTAAACTTCTCGGCCGCATTTGACAAGTGGTGTGTCTTGCACCAGACCAGCTCGCCCACTCCTGGCCTCCAGTCCCGCTTCCTTAAATCGTAGCTTCTCTTCTGTGCCCTTGCCGCATCCTCCATCTGTCCTGTCGCCTCCTTTCTGATCCCCTGCAACCGTTTCCATCTGGCCTCCACCGACTCTTCCCTCAATCCTGATCCCCTCGTCACCTTGTCGAACATCATGCTCGGTATTCTTAGCTCCCTGCCGAATAACAACTGCGCCGGACTGAATTTTGTAGACTCGGAGGTGCTGCTGTTGTAGGCCAGCATCAGTTCCGGCAAATATTCGTCCCATTTTGTTTGCTCTTGCCCACTCAATTGGGCAATCATTGTTTTTATCGTTCTGTTAGTTCTCTCCTTTGGGTTTTCTTGTGGCGTGTATGGTGCCGTGAGTTGCTGCCGTATACCCCACTCCTCCATGGCTGCTTTGGTTTTCCGGCCCGTGAACTGCACGCCATTGTCCGATATGAGGACTTTCGGGGCACCGACCCTTGCGATCACCCGTTCTCGGAATATCCGTAAGAACGCCTCCGCGGTGGCCTGTCTTATTGCCGCCAGCTCTACCCATTTCGAGAATTTATCGACGATTACCAGAAGTGTTGTGTTTCCGTGCTTTGTCCTTGGTAGTGGTCCCACAAAGTCCACGGACGCCGTTTCCCATGGCGCCTTCGCGATACTTGTCAGCATTTTCCCTGCTTTTCTCTGCTGTGAGACCTTGTACCGCTGGCAGCAGTTACACTCTCGCACAAACTTCTTGACGTCTCTCGCCATTCGAGGCCAGAAATACCGGTGTCTTACCCTTGCCAGCGTTTTAAACGTGCCCAAGTGCCCCGTTTCTGCTGTGCTGTGATTCTCCAGGAGTATCCGTGGGATCTCCTCTTTCGTAATACACAGTTTCCAAGGTTGTGGATCCTTCCGGTTCCCGCTCAGTTTGTATACTTTGTCTCCTTCCATCCGGTATTCTTTTTCGCCCGTCCCATTTTCCACTTCTCTTCGTTTCAACTCTATCCAATCCATTGCTTCGTTGACGATCTTTAGCTCCGCTTGCGGCGCTTTCGAAAGGGCATCTGCCACTGCGTTTAACTTGCCTTTCCGGTACTGCACGTCGAACTGGAACGGCTGCAATCCTAACGCCCATCTCGCGACCCTTCCGGACGGACTCTCGATCGAGTTGAGCCATTTCAACGCCATGTGATCGGTCACCACCACAAAATGGTATCCTTCTAGATACATTTTGTACTTATTTATTCCCCAATATATGGCTAGGCACTCCTTCTCGGTCGCGCTGTATTTCTGCTCTACCGCGCTTAACTTACGACTGGCGAATGAGATTACGTGTTCTCCGTCTTCTCCGTCCTGTGTTAGCACTGCTCCTATTCCTAGGTCGCTGGCGTCTGTCTGCAGCTTGAACTGCCGTGTAAAGTCGGGACATGACAATACAGGGGCCTCCGTCAAGCTGCCTTTGAGTCGATCGAATGATAGCTGATGCTCATCCTTCCACTCAAATCGCTGCCCCTTCCTGAGCAGGCCTTGCAAGGCTCCCGCCTTCTCAGTGAAGTTCGGTATGAATCGTCTATACCATGACGCCATTCCCAAGAAACTGTGGACTTCTTTCGTTGTTCGTGGTGTCGGGTAGTCCTGGATCGCAGCCACCTTCCCGGGGTCCGTTCGGATTCCCTCGTCGCTCACCACGTGCCCTAGGTATTTCAGTTCCTTCTGAAAGAAGTGGCACTTGTCCGGGTTTATCCGCAAGTTCGCCCCTTGTAGCCGTCTAAACACTTCCTTCTCGAAATGCTCCTGCCTACTTCGCCCGATGACTACGATATCATCCAGATATGCAAAGGCAAACGGTTCCATTTCCGGTCCTATTATCGTGTCCAAGGCCCGCTGGAACGTTGCCGGTGCTGTAGTCAGTCCGAATGGCATTACCTTCCACTGGAAGAGCCCACGACCGGGTACCGTGAATGCTGTGTACTGTCGACTATTTTCTTCCATCGGGATCTTCCAGTATCCCGACTTCAGATCGATCGCACTGATGACTTTTGCCTCCCTAAGTTGGTCCAGAATGAAATTCATCCGGATAAGCATCTTTCTCAGTTTTGTCATTCAGTAGTCGATAGTCTATACACATTCTCCATTCATTGGTCTTCTTTTTTACCAGCACCACTGGTGCGCTGTATGGACTACGCGACGGTTCTATTAATCCTAAGGTTAGTAACTCGTTCACCTGTTCGTTAATGACTGCCTGTTGCTTCGGGTTTCGTGGATAATACCGTTGCTTTATCGGCTTGTCGTCCGTTAGGTATATTTTGTGTTCCGTAATATTACTAACCCCACTCATGTTCTCGAATACTCGCCTTTGTTCATCCAGGAATGTCTGCACCTCCTCCTCCGATGGCTCCTCTCCTGTGCCATCCTGCCTGTCCTCTTCCTGTCGTATTTCCTCGTCTCTGCCCTCCCTTGCCGCTGTGATCTCCAGCTCTAAGTTTCCGCATCTCAGGATGCTGTGAGCTTTCGCTAGAAAATCCATGCCCAGGAGAATTCCGCCTGCTACTTTTTCCAATATCATGAATGTTATTGTAAACGAGCTTCCTCCCAACCGGACCTCCGCCTCGAATCTCCCCACCGTTCTCTGGACTGCTCCGTTCGCAAGCGTGATCTCGGTCCTTGTCCCGTTCCACTTCCCATGTCTCCGCAGCTCCTGGTACTGATGTTTACTTATGGCACTTCGGGACGCTCCGGTGACTCCCTTGGCTGCCTGATTTCCGATCCTTTTCCGCGCCATTATTTGGAATCCGTCGCAGCTTAGTTGTTCCCCTGGTGCTGGCTCTATTCCTCTCGCCTGAGCCGCCAGCTTTACCTGCTCAGGCTTCCTGCGTTTCCCGACCCCGGCCTGCAGCATTCGGTCGTCCTTATCCAGTTTCGTCCACACACCCAGCAGAACAATCTTGGCGGGTTATTACATGCTCGCGCCGCGTGTCCGGTGCCTCCGCAACGCATGCAGATTTCCGCTCTGAGTTGCTGCTGTGTCGGCTGGCTGGTTCCGGCGTGATTCTCCATCGCCTCTATCTCTTCCACTTCTTCCGCTAGTTTCAGGAACTCTGTCAGGGATGTGAACCCGGATCTCCGTGTATACAATTTAATCTTGCTTCTACAATTTCTGTATACTCGGTCGAGTTTCTCCGGTTCCGACAATCTCGTAAACCGCATCAGTTTCCGCAATCCCATTGCGTACTCCCTTACGGGCTCGGTTTCCCGCTGTCTCAACTGTGATATCTGGATCTCCAGTTGTTCGTCGTACCTCGGTGGTAAGAAATACTCGAGCATCTCCGCCGTTAGCTCTGTCCACGTGCTAATCTTGGACGGCGTTATGTTCCACCAGTCGATGGCTGCTCCCTCTAGAATAAAGGGCATCGCCTGTACCAGCTGGTCCTCCTGTATTCCATACCCGGCCGCCCATTGCTCCATTTTGCTCAGGAATTCCAATGGGTTGGTCGTTCCTTGGTAACGGATGCCCCAGCCGCGGACTCTGTCTACGATCTCCGTTTCCACTTTTTTGTCCGCCTTTTTTTCCTTTTCTCCTTCCATCTTGGCGATTATCTCCTCCGTCTGTGTCACTCTGATTTCTGGTGCCGTATTCGCTGCCTCCGTCTGTGTCACTCGGATTTCTGGTGCCGTATTCGCTGCCGGACTCCTGTCCCTTCTGTATCTATTTGCCAACTGTCCGAGTTGCTGCTTTACTGCCTCCGTGTGGTCCGTTCTTTTTGCAAACGCTGCCAGCAATCGCCTTAGCTCGTCGTTCCTTCCTGACGTGTCCAACCCGAATTCGTCCGCGTATTCTATTAGCTCGTTCTTTGTTGCCTGATACACCCAGCTCGACATTACTCTTCCGGTACCTATCTCTTTCTTGCAACCACTTTAATCCGCTCGGGCGCCACTGTGACGGTCAGTCGATGTTTGGGTAGCTCAGGGGCGGCCCAGGATCGTCGCAGATATTTATTTGGGTCGGAGGTGGTTGCTGAAACAGAAGGTCACCCGGTCCCAGAGTAGAAGTCGGTGGGAATTACTTAGTAATTGTGTATCGAACTTATTTATTGACGTAAAATGTACAGGATAGCAAATGGACAGCTGGCAAGGATCGTCGACTCGGCTCGGGAACGGTCTCCGGGATGAGCGGGTTCGTCCGGCGGGTTTGGGTGGCCGTCGTCCGGATGGCCGTTGCTCCGTCGGCTGGCGTTGAGCGTGTCGGCGGCCGTGGTCCGTCGGCGCGCGTGGCCTGGGTGCTGGAAAGAGAGAGAAGAACGGGGTCCCGGGACCGCTAGGTCGGCCGAGCGAGAGCGCACTTGGGGAACCGCTAGGTCGGCCGCAAGAGCACGCTTGGGAAACACCTGGGGACCGCTAGGTCGACCGCAAGAGCGAGAGGGAACCCTGGGGAACCGCTAGGTCGGCCGGAAGAGCGAGTGAGAACCCTAACTTGGGACCGCTAGGTCGACCAGAGAGAGAGAGAGGGCGGATCGGTGTTCCGAGCCGTTTAAGGGGGGGAGAGGGGAAACGGGAAATAAGTAACTACTATGCTTAACTAACTACAGATGTATTACCAAACCTACTGGTCCGGCTTGATCCGGGTGTGACCAGCTACCTCGGTCCAGTGTGCCCATTTGCCCGTGATTGGCGCGCGCGCAAATTATTTAAATTTGGATTACTTTGGGTTGTTCTCTTTTCTCATTTTTTTATTCATTTTCTCCTCTTCTCTCATTTTCCCTTCTCATTTCATTTATTTATTCCTTTTTATTTATATATTATATATATTTATATATTAATGTGCGCGATCAGCGTTACAAAGTTTCGCGAAGCGAAGCGGAGTTGAGTTTGAGTGAAGCAGTGATTTGAGACGGACGTGAAAAACGAAGATCGGTGATTGGAAAAAACCGCGTGTGCGTGGAAAACAAACAGACAAACCCCGTTTGGATTACTGGACAGGATATACGGGCCGGCGAGTGCCACCGTAACGGGAGCGAGACGGGTGAGTGGTAGTGAAACCGCAACGAGGTGGCTAGCATATGTGTGTAGTGTAATAAAAACCGAAAAACCGAAGAGTGCGGTCAGACCGACTGTAAAGGAAGCAAACAGTTTTTTTGACTTAAGCTAACTAAACTAACTAACTAAAGAGAAATGAAAATATGATAATAGAAAACTCGGAAAATATATGAAATTATAAAATAGCAAAAATTATGGAATTATAAAATAGCAAAAATTATACTGGAAATAAAATAGCAAAAATATGGAAATAACACTATCAAAGGAAATATAGAATTACAAAATAACGGGAATATACTAGTAATACAAAAAAATATCGAAATGTGCAAATCTAATATCATGAAATTATAAAACCACGAGGTGGGGAAAATTTCGTAATGACAAAAATAAAAGCGAATGCACCGGGAGAAAATATTTTGACAAATAAAACAAAAATAGAATAATAATGAAATGAAATTTAATAAATTGTTTTTGTTACTAAATAAAAGCTGGGGAAAACGGAGAAGTATGGCAATAAATAGCGGAAAATATATGATGGGAATAAATGACGGAAAATATTGAAAAATAGTGAAACATATGGAAAAATGGGAAACAAAATATTTAAACATATAATAATTAATATTATATGCGTGCTAGCCGGTTTGGCGGCCTTCAGACCTTGGGAAAATTTCGGAAATAAATATGAATTCAACTTGGCCGGGCCAGGCACAGCCGGCCGCAGCGAATTATTAGGTCGAGTCGGAGGTAGTGTGACTCCGACGAGAGGGCGAACTGCCAGATATTTCTTCTCTTCCCTCCCGGCCCTCCGGCCACAAACTCTGTGCTTTCCTCTGTTGCGCCCAAGCAACTTTTTTTTCGTGTAACCCGGTGGCTGACAAACTCCACCCCACGTCAGCCCACCGTCTCATCTTAGCCACATTGTCCCATATCTTTATAAATTTTCTGAAGAGAGACCCTGGCGGGACTGAGTCTCTATTCCAGCCTAGAAAACTACCTCACAGATGGCGCCCGAACAGGGACATGGGGCTTACGAACTTGAGATGAGAATTTATGGCCTAAAGAAATTTAAATTATTTTTTTTTTTTGTTGTGGGTACGACAGAGGGAAAGTTGCGAGTGCACTTAAGAAGAGGACAACATATCATATAACAAAATATAGTTGGATAAAAACATCCCCAAGAAAATCCCGAGAACAAATGATATAAAATTATATATATACATATATTTTTCCTTGTATACGAGAGCCCCAGGAAAAGAAAGATATCAGAAAATATATATTTATTTGCGCCAGGCACGAAACATAACCTGGAACGAGAGGTTATACGATCACGTGGGCAGCAGAACACGTGAGCCCAAGAAAGACAAGGAAAGTTCAAAGCAAAAGAAGGAAAAGAAACGGGGGACAAAAAAGAGCGGGCCCTCTATCGGTCAGCCCATCAGGTCGCAAGATTTTTTAAACACGAGGTAGGGAGAAGCTAGCCTATTCCCCACAGCACAGCCATCTTGTTTCACTCTGTGAGGGACCATATTGGTTCCCCATAACTTTTGTAAATATATAAGTAGGTAAGGATTTTGTAGACATGTAAGTAGGTTAGGATTTTGTAGACATGTATGTAGGTTAGGATTTTGTAGACATGTAGGTAGGTTAGGTTATTTTGTAGACATGTAGGTCGGATAGGACTTAGTGTAGGGAATTAGGTATAGGTAGTTAGAATAATTTGTAGCCAAGTAGATAGTTGTATATAGTAATAGTAAGTTAGAATAGGGTCATAGTTTTAATTTGTAATGTTAGGTATAGATTAGGAAAAAAAAACCCAGAAGGCGCATCTTTGTGTACATAAGGGTTAAACACCCCTACACATACACACGCACCGGCAGAGCCCGTAACAGCGGCAGACCCAACATATCACGGCAGAGCCCATAACAGCGGCAGAGCCAACATATCAGGGCAGAGCCCATAACAGCAGCAGAGCCAACATATCACGGCAGAGACGAAGCTTAGCGGCAGAGACACTCGGCAGAGCCCATAACAGCGGCAGAGCCAACATATCACGGCAGAGCCCATAACAGCAGCAGAGCCAACATATCACGGCAGAGCCGAAGCTTAGCGGTAGAGACACACGGCAGAGCCCATAATAGCGGCAGAGCCAACATATCGCGGCAGAACTCGCCGGCAGAATATCGCAGCAGAGCCCACCTCGGCAGAGCCGAAGCTCATCAACAGCAAGGCGAGCCGAAGCTCGACGCCGCCACGTAAGCAGACAAGGCTTCGTGTCGGCCGAAGGCGATAACGGTCGGCCAGCAGATCGCTTGCCTGACGCAACGCTGTCCGCCGATCAGGGCAGAGCCAACACATGGCGGCAGAGCCGGTACATCTCGGCAGAGCCGAAGCTCGACGCCGCCACGTAAGCACACGATGCTTACTGTCGGCCGAAGGCGATAACGCTCGGGCAGCAGATCGGCGGCAGAGGAGGCTTTCTGGACGCAACGCGGTCCGCCGATCAAGGAGAAGCTGAAAGGGAGCAAAACCGACCAGACGTGCCTGGAACAAGGAGGAGGACGACGACCCCCAGAAAAAGGGGAGGACACAGAGTCCTGCCTGGAGGATTCCAACTGTGGAAGGGGGATCAGGAAGTTGGCGGTGGTCACCGCACTGGATTAGCGGGCCATCGCCATGAAGGAGTAGTCGGGTGAGCCGGGCCTCGGGCCAAATCCCTGCCGGGGGAAAACATGCGTGGATAGGGACCAAGACTAGGATTTAACATGAACAACAAATAAAACAATGGACAAGGACACCAAGACTTATTATTTCCTCTAACCCTACAACCATTCCTCCCAAATCCCGCATTGGGGGCGGCCCAGCGATTACGCAGCCGTCTCCCATACCGGGAATCCCTCCTCCCTGATCCTCACTTGGGAAGCGGCCCCGCGATTACGCAGCCGTCTCCCACACCTGAAATCGTTCTCCCTGATCCTCGCTTAGGGGCGGCCCCGCGATTACGCAGCCGCCTCTTTATGACAAGGATCTCGCCTGGATATGAGACGAGCGCTGCACCCACTCTCCTGTCCTACAATTTCCCAGTTCCTTTACTTTCCAAATCCTGGCCAGTAGGCCCCTTTTATTTTGCCTGTCTCACAAATAAATATTTTCTGTGGAGGATCCTGGCCTGGCTGAGTATTTATCCTGGCCCGTGATTAGCATCCTTACAGAATGGCGCCCAAACAGGGACTAGGCAAGATAAAAGGACATTTAACACCCATCGTGGATTAAAGCCCCATAAGTAGGGAAAATATGGACGGAAAATTGTAGGTTAGGGAATTGTAGGTTAGGCTTCCCTGACCACAGAGGTCACATTTCGGACGGGAAGTTTTGCTTAGCAACAGCAAGAACCACATGGATTTGCCGGCCACGACAAGAAACATGGGTAAACATAGTACAAGAAAACACGAAGGGCAAACATACGATTACGCGCCCGACGTGATTAGCATAACAGAGATTAGGGCAGAGCCTTCGGGGCAGAAAACAACGTCTACGACGGCGCCGCAGCCGGCGTCGCCGCCCTTAGCAAGCAGAGTTTCCTCATCCCTTTCGCACGCAATGGTTCCCCACTTGGGAGGGAGGCCCTAGGCCGGCCGAGCCGGTATTTAAGTCCGACGCCGACTGATAATGGGACAGTCGATCACCAGTTCCCACAGCTACATACTTAATAAAACTCCACCACCAATCTGTACAACCTGCAACACCAACATTACAATACAACATATATTATTGGACTCTCCTGCTCTTCAGCAAGAGAGAGCGAAACTTCTAAAACAAACATTAAAAGAAATTACCTCATTTGAAAATATTCATCACACACTGCATCTCGTGAAGAGATCTGCGGCAGTCGTTGATGGTCTTCGAATGCAACCAGACGATCGAAGGAAACCGTAAAGGAGTATTGTTTCCGTATGTCAGCGCTTGGAGTGCGATTCAAGCTAAGTGAAGCAGCAGTCATCCGATATGTACGAGCAGGGCTACAGCACAAGGAGTTGCAAAGCAGTATTGCAGCTATTCAGTTTTCAACTATGAAGGAGTTTCGCGACGCAGCCGAGTCATATTTTATAAATAGAGGCAAGCCAAGTTTCAATAAGAAAGAGTTCTTACCCAAATCCAGTACTTTTGAGGTAAAGCTGGAGAATGAGATGAAGCAATCGAAGCCAAGAGTAGCTAGAGCATGCTTTAATTGCGGAGAAGTCGGGCATTTTGCTAATTCATGCCCAAAGGAGAGGACGAAGTGGCGTTCCTCCAAATGCAACAAGTTTCATGCCACAGATGAAATTTGCCAAGCCGCACAGGTGATGCGTTTGGGCGCATCCAATCAGGACAAGCTGTTCACACGGATAATCTACATCAACGAGAAAGGTTATCGTGCTTTCATTGATACTGGTAGCCAAGCCAGTATAATTCGCCAATCAGTAGCTGATGAGATCGCCGCAGATCGACAGGAGTGCTCCATGAAAACTTTTAGGCATATGTGGAGGCTCACGTATCCTTACCGAAGCTATGGTTGTGGATATGGAAATATCTGGAAAAATGGTCACAGCTAGAGTGTACATCGCAGACGACAATCTGATGCAGGAGGATTTGTTGTTGGGACAGGATGTCATTACATGCGCTGAATTATTGTGGAAATTCGAGCCAAGCGAGACAGAAATCAAGAAAGCAGTTCATCAGCCGGTAACAAGTTCAAGAGAGAGTATTTTTAAAAACCTTCTTGTTAATTTCCAGATCGAAGAAGAAAGGAGCAAAGTAGGCAGTTTGCTCGAGAAGTTTGCAGACGTTTTCTCTACCGGATTAGAAGGCATTGACAAGGCAAACGTCGTCCAGGCACAAATTGTTGTCGATAGTGGCCAAGTAGTTTCCCAAGCGCCATATCGAGTGTCCGAGCCAAAGAAAGAAATTGTTTCTAAGATGATCGACGACCTATTGGAGCGAGACATTATTACTCCATCCACGTCTGATCGACTTTGCATAAGACGTGTGAAGGAAGGCGACATGATGCATTACATGGACGATATCCTTATTGGAAGCCAGACTTTTGATGAGATGTACGAAAAACTAGAGAGAGTTCTAAAAGTATTGCGAGATTGCGGATTAAAACTCAGAAAAATCTGAGTTGTATAAGCAGTCAATCACATTTCTAGGTCATCAAATACACACTGATGGAATCAGCCCCTGAGAAGTCAAAACTAATGCGATTTCAGAGTTTGAGAAGCCAAATAATATTACCGAAGTGCGACAGTTTTTGGGTCTCACTGGATATTTCCGGAAATTCGTACCCGGATATGCAATAATATCAGAGCCATTGCGAATCCTTTTGCGCAAAGATCAAAAGTTCAAATGGGAACAACCACAAGACGATGCTTTTGAAAAGTTGAAGATATGTCTCACGTCGAAGCCGGTTGTAACTAGTTACCGATTGCTAGATGGTGGTTGCGAATCCAAGAGTTTGACATCGCTAAGTAGAGCGCCAGTTGAAGAATCACACGAGATGGACACAGCATCCCTGAATATCTTAAAAACAATCTTAGATGAAACTGACTGGTTGTTTGCTATTCAACTACAAGACGAGAAAATACAGAAAATTGTTGCTGATATGAAAGCCGAGAAGAATTTCGAAAATGATGATTATGTGATCGAGCAAGATCGCCTGTTTCGCAAATATGACAGCAAGATGCTATGGGTTGTGGCGAAGCAGTTGAGATTCCATATCCTCCACGAATGCCACGACAAAGCCGGACACATGAGCACAGATAAAACCATCAGTAGGATTTTGAATCTGTTTTGGTTTCCCCGAATGCGTAATTTTGTAAAAGGCTACATCAAGTCCTGTGTCGGCTGCGCAATGTATAAAACACCAGGTGGACGCCAGGAAGGTCAGTACCACTACAATGACATCAAGCCGATCCCCTTTTCCACCGTTCACATGGATCACCTGGGACCGTTTCCGAAGAGTTCAAAGCGAAATGAACACATTTTAGTCCTGGTCGACGCTTTCACGAAGTTCACCATAATTCCAGCAGTAAAAAGTACAGCAACAAAGCACGTCCTACAAGAAGTCACCAGCTACGTTGGAATGCCAGATCGAATCGTTACTGATCGAGGTACCGCATTCACCTCCAAAGATTTTGTGAAATACTGCAAGTCAAATAATGTGAAGCATATACTCAAAGCTGTGAGAACACCCAGAGCCAATGGTCATGCAGAGAGGAAAAATCGAATTATTTTGTCCATGCTTTTGTCTTCGAATGAAAACGAGAAACGTTGGGACGAAATGCTGCGATCAATCCAGTGGAGCATTAACACCATGGTAAATAGCACTACTTAATGCTCCCTATTTCAGCTTCTATATGGATATGAGCCCCGAGATGTCCTTAAAAACACGCTGACGAGCGTGATCCAGAATCAAGAGCTAGGTATGATGACTGATGCCGAATTGGAGAAGCTCCGATCTGAGGCTGCGACCACAGTTAAAGACCACCGAGCCTCTGCCAAGAAGAGATACGATGCCAGCCATTCCAAGCCAACTGTCTATAATCCTGGAGACATTGTCTTGGTGGAAAACGAGCCGTTTAGCACGGGAACGTCGCGCAAGCTAGAGCCGCGATACAAGGGTCCTTTTATTGTATCAAAAGTGCTGCCCAACGACCGATATCTTGTTGAAGATATCCCAGACGCACAACGAACGCAGAGACACTACAAGTCAGTGTATTCATCAGACAAGATGAAACGCTGGTGCGAACTCCCACCCGATGAGCCAGAAGATGACGACAACGAAGATGACGACAACGAATCATGCGAGGACGCTGTGATCATCAGGGGAGGCCGAATGTAACGAACGGGCTGTTGGTTATGACCGATGTATACCGATAGTTGTAATCGATACCGAAGCGGTGTCATATCGATGCCTAGAGAAGAGGAAGAAGAGAGATCGAGAACGCGAAGAGAAGCGCACGTCGAGTTTAGAGTTATAAGCGTGTATAAAATCTTATAGTCTTAGTTTCATATTGTTTCTTAATAAGCCCAACTTAAATAAACATGCCAAAAAGCCATCCAACAACAACAGCCACCCTTTTACACATCTATGACTACCAGAATGTGTTTTTTTACAGCGTTTTTTGTTTCTATTGGACCATAATGATCTATGTGTACTACTTGAAAAGGCAAAGTTCCATTTGGTTTGAAATGAAGAAAACCTTCCTGTCTCGAGTGCTTAACCGCAAATGCAATACATTTCAAACAGTTTTTTATATGTTCTTCTAATTTTCTTCTCATATTTGGAAACCAATAACTTTTACTTATGATATTTGCCACTTTTTGTTTCTATTGGGTGGCTGCAATAACGCCTGCGGGCAGATCACACTATCTACTTCAAACAGTGTAAAAACTTTGAAACGCCGTAAAAGCAGTGGCTTTCTGCTAATTTAATTCTTTTTTGTTTAATGTCAACTTTAACGTGTTGCAGTCAGTTACCACCTAAAAAGGAATGTCTTGAAGATATATCCTAAACCGTTTTAATTCCTATATGACTGCCAATGTTTTTAATTCGAAACTATGATATCTAGATTCTGTTTCCATTGTTCGCTTTCACATATAAAAAATCGAATGGAAGTTTCAGTCGTCTTTGCTCTGTAATAATATCGCCCTAAATCCAATCGAACTTGCATCGCAGTGCAGTTTCATCATCTGGGTTATATATCGCTAAAATTGGTGTTTCTAACAATTTCCTTTTCAGTGTTACAAATGCCTCCATTTCATTTAATCCAAACATGAATTTTTTGTCCTTCTTCGTCAAATCATGCAATAGTTTTGCAATAAATGAGAAGTCTTTGATAAATCTCTTTGATAAACATCCTTAAAAAACTTTCAACTTCTCTTACTTTAGTAGGAATTGGAAAATCATTTATTGCCCGAATTCCCTCCTCATTTGCCTGTATACCTTTTTCTGAAATAACATATCCTAAATTTTCTAAAATTATTAACCTTATTTTCTAAAATTTGCAATATGTTTCTCATATTACCGCGTAGAAATCATTATATCGTCCAGATACACTATAACTCTCCCTTCTCTTATCATTTTCTCAAATACTTTGTTTATAAACCGTTGAAATATAAATGGTGCATTTGTTAAAACAAATGGCATTCTTAAATACTCGAACTGTCCTAATGGTGATATGAAAGCATTGTACTTAATTGAATCCGTATGAATGTATACATGATTATAACTATTTTTTTGATCTAACTTCGTAAATATTTGTAGTGGCGCCGTCAATAAAGCAAGATAGAATACCCCAAACCCTTGACCTAAAATCCCTGTCAAGTGTATAGATATATGTATATTTAGATCGAGTGATACGATAGGATCGAGACGCCATCTAGCGAGCAAGCTCTTATCTAAATCTATTCGATTGTGCTTGCCATTGCAAGCCTTCAACGTCACTATCGGAAAGGGCTATTTCCCTAGACCCAATTATTCAAGCTTTCTTTTTCTCCCTGATTTGCACCGCACCTAGACGTGCATAAGAGTAAGCACAAGTTTTACCCAGTGCCCTAAGTGTGAAAATATTACCCAATCCAAGCCATCCGATCAAGAAAAGGGGAAAATAATAATCCCCGTGTCGTGCCAATTTTCACATTTTGCTAACATAGGCTGGCACCTTATCCTAGGTATTTTATTACCAGGCATCGCTACAATAAGTTTCTTATTGATGAAGATATTCCATCGCCAAATCGGTGCTAACGGATCAGCCACTACCATAATCAACAAGATCGCCGACCGCACACCAACCACCCTCGTCGCAGACCTGCGCTTGCTATTCTACTACAACTAGAGTTACAGTGAAAAAAAAATAAAGCGATAGAGAGCAACCATAAAGATCGAAGAAGTGTTCCTTCGCGAAATCGCCAGTACAGTGAGCGAAAGGCGTGGCGGTCTCGCCATAACCTATTTGGCCAGCTACGTCAAGAAAACCCACACGGTTCAGACGGAAGATTTTTTTTGTCAGTGTACAACAAAGAAACCGAAAACCGAACAAAACAATATTCTGCCGATATGGCTAGTGCGCTAATTTAAATTGGCCCGAATTTATATTAATTTTCGCTCAGCCCTGGATTAATATATGTATATTAATATCTCATTCCATGTACATGATTTTGTATGCAACTGTAGATTTTACTTAATCTCTTTTTTATATATGCGTCTATAATAATTCGATTTTTCTCAAATTTCGGCAAATTCTTGATTCTATTCTAGTATTTCGGTTATTAAATATTTTGGTCTCTTTATTTACATCATCGCCCAAACTTCTGAAATATTCAAGAAAAGGGGTTGAGGTAGAGAAAATTTTTTTTTCTGTGTAAATAAAATTGCAAAGCTAAAAAGCATAACTGTCAAGAAATACATTTGAATAATAGGTAACCACCGCCGTACATGTGCATAATAACAGTGAAATAAGCAAGAACAACCAAAGAACTTAACCTTTGACTCCCATACAGGCCGGCGAAAGATCTTTCGACGATGGATTCTTAATTATGTAAGTGTCAAATCGCTTGTTATTGTGAATATGCATACAGTTCTGTTGTCCGGGATTCGATAAACCAGTTCAATAATTAGATGCTCGCTCCCGCAAAGAACATATATTTTTCCCAGTGTAGATCAAATCAGACCCAATTCTGCTGTCTCTTTCTAACTCAAGTGTTCCTATCTGGCAATGCACCGATCTTATTTGTTAAGCTCAGCCACCTGTGAAAAGCTTTACTGACCTGCCTCAAGCTTATCTATATACACCGCAGGGCAGTAAATTAGTAGTTTTTTTTTCTAAATCGAATTTTGAGCGTTAATCATAATTATTGCATACAATGATCATCCCATTAATAGATACACTTGGAAAAGAAAATTAAGTTCGTGCTTGGTGTTTTATTTTTTTTGTTTAACAATTATATACATACCTATATAGTAATTTAACTTTATGCTGATAAATAACTTGAATGAATATGATCTTAAACAATATGCACTTTGTATATATATACATATGTATATCCAAAGTAAATTTATTTGGATACATAAATTGAATTAATATGATCTTAATGAATAATTAATAACTTTCTTCGTATATATCTAAGCGTAGGAAACAAATAATACCTACCCATAGTTCTATTTCTTTTATATACTACTAGAGGGCCCGCTATTGCATCCTCGCTTTGATCGGATGCAGATCCACACTTAAAATTTTGTATTAAATTTCGCTTTGAAGTCAGCGCACTGAATGAGAAATAAAGATTCTTTGAAGTCGAATGACAAATTTAAAATGAGGCAAGGCCTACTCTAAGCCTTAGACAAATATCAATATTATCCCATTAATATTATTTTTTTTAATTTATGTTTTTTTATTTTTTAAAATAGGTTGCACGTGGAATTAGAAAATTAAAATACCCATACGAATCAGGAAATTTTTTTCTGATTTAAAAAAAAAACTTCAAGTCTTAAAGACATGTGGTTTGGCCATGGCTGTGATATATCAGTCAGTCAGGACAAAGCATTTTATATATATAGATAAATATCTAGCACCTCTGAAACTTCTTGAAAACAATTTAATCAATGATACTATCTTAGGAAAACAATGAAAAGATAATGCAAAATAGACGAAATACAAGCAAACAAAATATGAATTAAGTTTACAATGCTGTTACAGCATATCAAATAATGCTAGTACAAATAATAATAAATCAATAAAAATAATTAGGTTTAAAGACTAAAAATTATGTTTAGAATAAAAGTTTATATCATGAAGTCGAACTAAACGTTTACTATTTCGGAAATCATGGGAGACAGGAGTGGAATGGCGATAATCTTTTGAGTCCCTAACGACCTCAAGGGATCACTACCAATTATGGAGTTCCTGAGCATTGTAGTGATCATGGTAGGGAGGGGTATTCGGCCACTAGCAAACATCTTAGTGTGCCAGCTGTCGCTAACGATCTCATACTTAAATTCCTAATTTTTCTCGTGTTTGGCTCCTCTATTCCCTTCCCTTCTCTGTCCCTATTGGTGGCTAGTTGAACGGCTTTCTCTAATTCCTCTCACACGCGAATTTTTTTTATAAATTACTAGCATGCTGAGAGCACGTAAAGGAGTAATCTTTTTACCCTCACCCATATTGCCGACGAAGATGAGCCGGAACAAGCGCGTGTTTCCCAACTCTTTTTACAATGTCATCTGCTCATACTCTTAATAAAGTTAGACCGTTATATGCTACAGTAATAATATAAAAATGGCGCCCAACGTGGGGCCCGAAAAGGGCCGAAAAGGGACCTGAAAAGGCTCGGAAAAGGGCTCGAAAACGGCTTTCCCGAGACCTTTCGATTTTCCGGCAAGGCACAAGAAAAATAATGAAACCCATATCTTCAGTCATTAACACCTGACTTAAATCAACTAGCGTACCGTTCCTTTTTCATAATTGCTTTAAATCTTTTGGGTAAATCCCAAGTGGAGATGAGTACATTCTGACTATGTACTCAACCTTTAGCATTGTTTCTAAAAGACATTACTGATACGTGGAGTAACTCTGCGACATACCGAAGGCTAGTAGCAATAACTGCTGCTTACCTATTCAAGTAACTTTTCTCTTATTTCATGGGTTTCCTTGTCGCTAGAGGTTGGTAGTCGTACTGGAAGTTTGAACCGTGAAGTAATTTTACGACTTACCGATATCTATCATTAATCCTAGCTGTCATAACCTGATGAAAAATCTTAAATCTATATTGTTTTGTTCTTGTTTGTCTACTGTTTGTTCCATTTCTTTTTGGAGCTCTGTTGTGGAAAGCTCTACGAAAGACCAGAAGAAATGTTGCAATCAATTGAAGTGACGCCATGAAACTATTGTCGTTATTTTCCAATAATGAATCAAAACGTAATTATACATCTGGAAACTATTAATAGTCAGTTCGTTTGAACAACTGTTAAACCGATTATTCTATTAAATGTTTTGTCTACAAATGTTGTCTAAAAACTCAGCAATAGGTCGAGATAATACTCCAGACTGTAATAAGGATTATAATGTGGAGTGGTACGGTGTCTACCTTATACCGATAACTAGTTGGAATCGACAGAGAGAAAATAAATCGTTGAGCTCTGCCTCAAAAAAATTTAGTACACCGCACAATTATTGTCTACCATTTGTAATCACACTTTTCATAGGGCGTGTTTCAATTCTAAAGTTAGTAATAGAGGAATCTGTCCAGTCTGCAGGTCTCCATTAGAAACTGCTTTGATGAGTTTCTAGATCTTCAGTGGGGAAGGTTAGGTTAGGTTAAGGCGGTGATGGCCGACTCAAGAGAGCCGGTCCATCCACTTGAGCCTGAGGTGGCTCTTTGTGATGCCGCGTAGGCTTAGATCCCCCGTCCAGTGCAGGTTCTCATGGGCCGATAACGAATCCTTACGTAAGAGAGGCCCAACCCGATCCTTGGATGAATCGGGTTAACTGCCTCGGTGATGTCTCGCTTAGCTCTGCGAGAACCACAAGGGTGGGGAAGCCCAGATACTGCAGTCTACGTCTGCTTAGGGCCGGACAGTGGCAGAGGAGCTGAAGGGCGGTCTCCTCCTCCTCCTCATCCCTACAGCTTCTACAGAAGTCGTTATGGTGCACTGACAGCCTGGACGCATGCGTTCCAAGTAGCCAGTGACCAGTAAGAGCCCTGACGGCAAGGGCGCAGCTTTCCCTGCTTAATGAAAATAGCTCCAATGAGCGTTTCGCTGATCGGCGTGGCCAGATCATTCTAGCGTGGCGGCAGGTGATTAGGTTTTCCCATTTCCTGTCCGCGAGGAGGTGGAAGTACTCCTTACAGAGAAGTCTGCGAGTGGCCAAGGGCATGTCAACTGACTCCCTCTCCGGGAGAAAGGGGGAGGTTGTACCCTGCCGGGCCAGCTCATCGGCAGCACAGTTGCCCTCGATGTCCCTATGTCCTGGGACCCATATGAGGTGGAGGTCGTACTGCTCCGCCATCTCGTGAAGAGATCTACGGCAGGCGTTAATGGTCTTCGAGTTTGAAGAGATGGCTTCAAGTGACTTCAGGGCGGCCTGACTGTCAGAGAATATACATATGGGAGCTCTGACCCTGGTGGGGGGGAGCCGATCAATAGCTTCTTTGATGGCGTAAACCTCCGCCTGAAAGACGCTACAGTGGTCAGGTAGCCTAAAAGAGACGCTAACTCCCAGGTGCTCGGAGTATATACCTCCTCCCACCCGGCCGTCCAATTTTGAGCCATCCGTGTAAATGTGAAGGGACCGTAGAGGTCCAGGAGGTCCAAGGTTCCATTCCTCTCTGTCGGGGATGTAAACCTGGAAGGGTGTGGTAGGGTGTTCAGCGGGGACACAGTAGTCTGTGTTTCCCTCAGTAAGGTGTGGGGCAGTGTCGAGATTCCTGTGCCCGAAACTCGAACGCCTCCACAGACCCGCGCCCTTCAGCCTTAGTGCCGAGAGTGACGCGGTCATCTCTCCCATTATTTCTATTGGGAGGATATCCAGGAGAACGTCCAAAGCGTCTCCCGGGGTCGTGCGCAGGCCGCCTGTCATGCAGATCTCAGCCATGCGTTGAATTTTTCTTAACTTTCCCAGGCAGGTAGACCGCTTTATAGCTGGCCACCAGATTGCCACTCCGTAGAGGAGTATTGGGCGAATAATAGCCGTGTACAGCCAACGGACAATTTTTGGGGTCATACCCCATTTTAACCCGATAGCCTTGCGGCAGGTGTATAGCGCGATTGTAGCCTTTTTGGCCCTTTCATCCGTGTTAAGGGACCAATTGAGCTTCCTGTCCAGGATAAGACCTAGATACTTGGCCTCATTTTTGAGGGTGAGGGGTACCCCGCAGAGTTTAGGGGTTATCATTTTGGGGATTTTGTATTTCCTGGTAAAAAGGACTAGTTCCGTCTTCGCTGGGTTTACTCCCAGACCAGACTTTGCAGTCCAGTCCGTCAGAAACCGAAGGCTTTCGCTCATCCTGTCACAGAGTGTCTGCGGGAATTTTCCCGAGAACGCCAAGGCGACATCATCCGCGTAGGCCACGACACGACAGCCGCCCTCTTCTATGCCCTGGAGCAGTTCATTGACCGACACATTCCACAGGAGAGGGGAGAGAACTCCACCCTGAGGTGTGCCTCTGTTGACTTGTCTGGAGATGGTTGACCCCCCCAGTGTTGCCTCCACCGTTCTGCTGCGCAAGATCCGGTCAATGAGACCCACCGAGTGTTGATCAATCCCCAGCTTAGTCAGTGCTGATGTGATTGAACCTGGAAGGATGTTGTTGAAAGCGCCCTCTATATACAAGAAGGCGACGAGTGTGAACTCCTTTTCGTGGAGCGATTTTTCTATGATGGTGGTAAGCGAATGGAGTGCTGTCTCTGTCGATCTGCCCCTCCTATACGCATGTTGTGATCCTGATAAGGATGATTGGGGAATATTGGTCCTAAGATGCAGACTGATGAGTCTCTCCAGCGTCTTGAGTAGAAACGAGGAGAGGCTTATCGGCCTATAATCCTTAGGCGTGCAATGCGATGGCTTGCCTGCCTTGGGGATGAAAACCACTTTTGAGCGGAGCCATCCGTTCGGAATGACCCCTGTATCGAGGATGATCGAGAAGATCAGACGAAGCCAGGGAGTGGATAGCTCGGCTGCGTAGCTGAGCTGCGCAGGTATGATGCCGTCCACCCCAGGGGATTTATATGGGCTGAAGCTGTTAATTGCCCATTTAATGTTCCTATCAGTAAGGAGGTATGCCATTTCGGACGGACCCCGCCGTGTCGGGGGGTTAGGTGGGCTGCTCTGGGAAGAGCTAGCGGGGAAGTGGGCATCCAGGAGAACCCCGAGTGTTTCTTCACTGGATGTCGTCTAGCTGTCGTCAGGACACTTGACGAAGCCCGGGTTGGAGGGGGTCGACGAGAGGACCTTCCTCAGCCTAGACGCCTCAGAGTAGTCCTGGATTCCTGAGCAAAAGTCGGACCAGGCCCTTTTTTTGCCTTTCTTAATTCCCTGTTGTACAGGGACAAGTTCGCTTTATAGAGACACCAAGATGCGTCCGTGTTGGCGCTCTTGGCTGTATTGAAGGACTGCCTCGTGGTCTTCTTGAGGCAGCTTAATTCCTTACACCACCATGGTGGCTTCTTCCCAGTCTTCCCCCAATTCTTGCTACGGGGGCAGGACCTCTCTAGAGCCGTGCTACAAGCATCGGTGAAAGTTTCAACGAGACGCTCCAGCCCCTCTGGACATAAGTCCGGGGGGGTTGGGGCTGGAGGGGGCTTTAAGATCTTGCTCAGCTGGGATCTGTATTTCCCCCAGTCAGTCCTCCGGGGGTTCCGGAAAGTGACTGGGTTGAACCTATCGAAACCTAGCGTGAATTGGATATATCTATGATCAGAGAATGAGTGCTTTTCCAGCACTCTCCAAGACTTAAGGGAGTCCTTCAGGGATTCAGAGAGAAGGGTGATATCAAGTACCTCCCTACGGTTTTTGATAATGAAGGTGGGCTCGTTACTTAAGTTACCATCCAGTAGATTAGATGAAAGGATAAAATCAAAAAGAGACTCACCCCTATCGTTGGTGTCAGTGCTGCCCCACTGATGGTGATGGGCATTTGCGTCGCACCCGATGATGAGGTCCAGGCCCAGCTTTTTACTGTCCTCGGTGACTCTTCTCAGGGTTGGGGGGATGGGGTCCTGGTCGTGCCCCAGGTATGCGGAGCATATCCGGAGGGATCCATTTAGTCCCTCTAGACATGCTGTTACTGTGTCTTCATTGCTGAAATTGGGAAGCAAGAAAAGAGTTAAGTCTTTCCTAGCGAGAATGCAGGCTCGCGATTTACCTGTTGTGGGGGCTGCGTATAGCCTATAACCGGCTGCCCTCAGCCCAAGGATTCTGTCGCCACAGATCCAGGGCTCCTGGATGAGGACAGCGTTGGTACCACCTTCTGAGAGGTGGACTAGAAGAGCAGCGGAAGCTGCTTTACTGTGGTGGAGGTTGATCTGCAGGAACGTCAACGACATTCTCCTGCTTGACCTCCACCACAGTGATGTCGGCGTCCGAGGTCGGCTCGTCCAACTCGTCCTCCTCCTCGGACATCCCGACGTCGCGCAAGCCTCTGGCGAGCTCGCTCTCCTCGGAGACGTACACCTCCAGGATGTCCTCCTCGTCGGACAATCCTTCGGGCGCCTCCTCTGTGAGAGGTCCCTCTATATCGGGATCCTCCTCTTTTAGGCCCGGCTTTGCGTCTGCCTTATAAATGCGGACGGCTCTCGAAACCGTATCTGAGTGCTCCCCCGTTTCTCTTTAGCGACTCGACTGTCCCCTCATTGAGAGTCAGGACAACCTGGCGCCTCGGACCAACGGCCTCCTCAACCTTGGCGACTCGCCAATCAGAGGAGGGGAGGTCGGGATTACTCAACTGCAGAAGCTTGAGGATATTCTCAGGCTCTGCCGGCTTGTGCGTAAGCCACGCCCTGGCTCTAGGCTTGCTGGGGATCTTGTCCCAGTCGACAGCCGCGAGCTTCGCGCCTGGGAACACTTCTCCCAATCCCGCGATCGCTCTCTAATAGAAGGTGACCGACGCTGCGTCTTCGCACGCGATCATCTTCACGCCTCCTTGATGCCAGCCGGCATCCTCACAACGGGGCAGTGCCCCACCTGACGCCAACAGCTCCTCCACGAACCTATTGTGCAGTTCCTCAACGATCCACCGCCACTGGTCCCTCGGGATGTGTCCGTCACTGGAGCCCTCGTCCACCACTCCAATCAGGATCTTTCCCTTAGTAACCTCGGCGAAGGACCGCTGAGGCTGCACCTTGGAACGCTTCGGCTGCGGCGGTTGTACGTCCGCAGACCGCTGGCGCTTGGCGGTGCTCCTGCCCGCGTCGGTGCTGGCTAGCTGGGCTTTGGGGGCAACCTCCCTCCCCGCCTTCTCAGGCTGGAAGTCAGGCAGTATACCTTTCGCCCATCTTATGAGACCCGCTTGCTCCGGGTCTGCCTCCATGGCTGGGTTGGCTCGGGAGAGGATGAAGGCCGCTCTTCTCCGCTCATGGTAGAGCGGCTTCTTCCTCTGTTTCGTTTGGGCCGTGCTTCCTGGGGAGGGGTTGCCTTTGAAGCCGCCTGCAGTCACGTCGAGGGACTTGCCCCCGATCACGCTGCTCGGCGGGCCCATCGGTTCGCCCTTACCAGTAGCGCTGGTCCCCGGATGAAGGCGCTCTGAAGAGCTCTCCTCCTCCTTCTTGCACACTCGACCGCAAAGCGTCTTCGAGTTGGGGTTTGAGGGGGGTACACCCCCTGCGGACTTTAAGGTCTGACGGCCACCTACGTTTTTGTTTTTATTTGTTTGGTTCATATTTTTGGTCCCACGAGTATGCTGGGATGGGGATGTTCCGCCACGGTAGAGCCCGCATACCGTGGTAAGCCTAATTAAAACTGATGGGTCGGCCGGTCCACCAGAGTCCGCATACTAATGTCCAAGCACCCCCCGGACACGCATCGCATATGCTGTTCCACCTTGGATTGGGGTAATTTTTTGGGAAGGAGTTTTCTTCTCCCCGCCCGACTACCATTTGTCAGCATCCTCATCAGAGACAGGACCGTACTGGGACCTGCTTCCAGCCGCCCTCACGGGGAGAGTATAGTCGCACTTCCAGTGGTGCAGACAGTTACGGCAGGTGATTTCTCACCCGTTGTTCCCCCTGTCTGCCCATTGGCTGACGGCCAAGTGGGGAAAAGCAATCAGAATATTAGCGAAGCTGTAGAAGACGAAGATCAGGAGAAAACAATGGAAAATGTAAATAATCCGGTCAGGTCGATGAAGGAAATGCAAGAAGCTTTAACCAAAGCCATGAGAGAAGCCTCCTTACAACAAGTCGAGATTTGTCACAGACTTTACAAGTTCAAGTCCAGAACCTGATGTCTGTGTTGTCTCCAACTGATAGGGGAAGCAGGTTGACCGTTGAACAGAACCAGGAACATATCACACGTAGGGACTCCCACACACTTCCAAGTGGTTCACCTAACCAATTCCGACCTTCTTACTCAGGCACCGACCTGCGCCCAGAGCGAATTAGTCAAATTATAGGAAATTGGAAGATAAAGTTTACGGGAAGGTTAGGCATGAGTGTGGAAAGTTTCCTGTATCGCAAGGAAGCCCTAACACATCAAACATTAAATGGAAATTTCGAATTATTGACTTGTCATATCAGTAGCTTATTTGAAGGTACTGCAAACGAATGGTATTGGCGATACCATAAAAGCGTCGATAAAGTAGAATGGGCGTCTTTATGCCAAGCGTTGCGGATACAATTCAAAGAAGATCAAACAGATTTGAGTATTCGAGGGGCTATCGATCGTCGTAAACAAAGAGCGGGAGAATTATTCGACGAATTTTACGAGTCCATTCTTAAGTTGTCTGTTAAGTTAACAGTCCCTTTGACTGATTCCGCCATGCTAGAGTCCGTCCGTTCAAATTTACTTCCAGAAATACAACACGAGTTACTGTATAAACAAATATTTAGTATTGCACAACTGAGTCATGTAGTGCGCACTCGCGAAACGTTTATGCAATCAGTATTAAAACAAGATGTTTCTAAACCACGCCCAGCTCCGCGTCGACATATTCGCGAAGTTCATGTTGAAGCAAATGAATCTGACGAATCCGAATGTGATGAGCCCGAAGTTTCAGCGATGAATCTAACATGCTGTAACTGTGGCAAAGGTGGTCATGCATATCAAGAATGTGTAGAAGAAAGTCGTCTATTTTGTTGGGGTTGCGGCCTGGAAAATGTCTACAAATCCGCGTGTCCAAAATGCAGCAAGGCAAAAAACTTCTCAGCGTCGAAAGCAACGAATATGGAGTAAAATCCACTAGTACTTCTGCATCGTTACCTGACTTTTCACAAATCCCGGACATTCCATTACATAAGAACCCAATTGTTTTTATGCCTCCCAAGTTAAGTCAAACCAGCAAGATAATTCGGTCAAAGCGGCGGCTTAAAGAATTCTACCAGAAACGTAAGATTGAAAACCAGGCTTTGATATCAGCAATAGTTGCGCCCGATTTAAGACCATATGCCAAAGTATGTGTTTTGGGCAGAACGGTGTCCGGCCTAATGGACACAGGAGCGTCTGTAAGCTGCATTGGTGGCAGACTAGCAGCAGACTTGTTTCGTGAGCAAGTACCTTTTAAGACCTTTTCTTCTTCTGTCCAAACTGCAGATGGTAATAAGCAAAATATAATTGGAAAACTATGCACAGAAGTTCAGTTTAACGGACAGACAAAGTCTATAACCTTCTATATTATTCCATCGTTAATACAGTCCCTGTATCTGGGTATTGACTTTTGGACAAAGTTCGAATTGCTTCCTTCAAACTTAACTTCAGTAAAAACCAGCATAAAAATTGAAGAGTTAGGAAACTTAGGAAACTATCAGATACCCAGGAAATAGTACTAAAGTCAGTGATCCTTATGTTTATTCATTCACGGAAAAAGGATTAGGTCAGACTCATATTCTCTCGCATAAAATTGATGTTAGTAATGCTACACCAATTAAACAACGACACTACGCCGTGTCTCCAGCCATTGAGAAATTACTTTTCGATGAATTGGACCGTATGCTTTCATTAGGTGTCATCGAAGAGTCTGAAAGTTCCTGGTCTTCACCCGTTGTTCTTGTCCGCAAACCTGGTAAAGTACGACTTTGTATAGACTGTCGAAAAGTCAACGAAGTGTACTTAGCCGTCTCCCGAAAGCTGAGTTCATTACGAGTCTCGACTTAAAAGACGCATACTGGCAAATACCCTTAGATCCCAGTTCTCGGGATAAAACAGCTTTTACCGTGCCGGGTCATGCGTTGTATCAGTTTACAGTAATGCCGTTTGGCCTTACAAATGCACCTGCGACAATGTCTAAGTTAATGGATCGTATTATACCGACAGCATTGAAGAACGAAGTTTTTGTCTACTTAGACGACCTTCTAATTGTTTCGGATACCTTTGAACGACACATGGAAGTATTAAAGGAAATTGCGGTTGCCTTGACTAAAGCTGGTCTAACAATAAACGTAGGAAAAAGTCATTTCTGCGTAAAAGAAGTTAGTTACCTTGGGCATGTAGTGGGTAATAAAATAACTGCCATTGAGAACTATCCTGCACCTCGTTCCGTTTAACAGCTACGGCGATTTTTGGGTATGACTGGATGGTACCAGAAATTCATTCGTAACTTTGCTTCCATTTTACTCCCTTAACCGATGCTCTTCGTCAAAATCGCCGGTAGTCGACTAGCCAGATGGGCCCTAAAATTACAGGGGTATCAATTTACTATTCAACATCGCAAAGGAAGTAGAAATATCGTTCCCGATGCCCTATCGCGAACTCATACCGAAGACCTATCCGAACTAGATGGTAACAAGTTCATAGATATTCAATCTAAACACTTTCAATCTGACTCTTACAAGATTCTGCAGGATAAAATAAAGGAGAATTCTGCTCATATTCCTGATGTTAAAGTCATCGATGGGTATATATATCGTCGAACTGAACATGCTTCTGGGGATAAGATAGCTGATGACTTTATCTGGAAACTTTGGCTTCCCCATGATTTGATTCCTGTGGCTTTACGAATTGCACATGATGACCCGTTATCATCACACTGCGGTATAAATATGACCCTAGAAAGGCTGCGACGTTATTACTATTGGCCAAACTTAGTAAAGGACGTCAGAGAACATATAAATCGATGTGAAATCTGTAAATGTACAAAGAGTTCGAACAGAGCGTTGCGACCGCCCTTGCAGAAGTCGGAGGAAAGTGATCGATTCTTTCAGACACTTTATGTTGATTTTCTGGGTCCCTACCCTAGATCAAAAGCAGGTAATGTAGGGATCTTTATCGTGTTAGACAATGCTACTAAGTTCCCATTCCTAAAAGCTGTAATTTTATTTTGCCGTTTCTGGAGCAAGATTTGTTCCATTGTTTTGGGGTACCAGAAAAAGTGATTTCCGATAACGGAGTTCAATTTCGTTCCCATGCGTTTAATAATCTCATGAAGACTTATGGGATAGCGCACTCTTATACAGCTGCTTACGGTCCTCAAGGAAACTCCGCGGAACGGGTGAATAGATCAGTAATTGCTGGTATTAAAGCGTACATAAATCCAGATCAAACCAATTGGGATAACAATCTCAGCAAAATTTGTTGTTCCCTACGATCTAGTTTGCACACTGCCATAAATTCCACCCCATACCGAATGGTTTTCGGGCAACATATGGTAACAGACGGATCATCGTACAGATTACTGAAAAACTTAAATCTCTTGGAAGATCGAACTATTCAATTTAATAAACAAGATTCATTAAATAATATGTGGGCAAAAGCTAAACATAGGAACGAAAAAACTTACAATCTAAGGAGTTGCGATGTAGTCTTTAAAGTAGGACAAGAGGTGTTCCGCAGAAATTTCCAACAAAGAAGCTTTGCAAAAGGGTTTAATGCAAAACTATCCCCCACGTTCGTGAAATCCCGTATTAGACAAGTTCTAGGAAACGCCTACTATGAATTAGAAGATCTTCAAGGTAATATCGTTGGTAAATATCACGCTAAAGATAAGTATACATTTTTATTCTAAAATTAACATGGAAAAAGGAAAGAGGAATATTAAACCGTTTGACGGTGAGAAATATGGAATTTGGAAGTCTGTAAAAGCTCTTTTAAGCGAAAATGTTTCGATCAGAGTAATAGATGAAAATGGTGATGTAACTCTGATGAATGGAAAAAGCTTGGAAAACTGGCCAAGAATACGATCATTGAATATTTAAGTGATTCCTTTTTTGAGTTTTGTCACTAGTAAATGTAGTGCTAAAGAAATTTTTCAAAATCTAGACTTGATATATGAACGTAAAAGTTTACGGACACAGCTGTCCGTACGAAAACAGTTACTTTCGCTTAAAATAAAAGGTGATGTAGATTTGATAAATCATTTCAATACATTTAACGATCTTATAACCGAACTAATGGCATCGGGTGCTAAAATAGACAAAGTTAGTCACTTACTACTTTCATTTCCTGTTTCATATGACGGCGTCATTACCGCCATTGAAACGCTTGCTGAAGAAAATTTGACTTTAGCATTTTTTAAAAATAAACTGCTTGATTACGAAATTAAATTGAAGCAAAAATCTAAGGATACAAGTTTGAAAGTATTGCAAGCTGTAAATAAAATAAATAATACAAATAATATACAACATAAGAATAATATTTTTCAAAAGAAAAACCAAAGATTTCAGGATTAAAATCAATTTAGACCAAGACCCAAATTCAATAAAATGAAGTGCTTTTATTGTGGCAAGCTAGGACTCTTGAAAAAGGATTGCTATAAATAAAAAGGAGAAAGAAAATGAGAATAATTCAGAAAAACAAGCACAATTGGCTCAAGTACAAAATGAAACAGTGAGATCTGGCTTTGCATTTATGTTCAAGGGTCACAATATGAAAAGTGATGAAAATATTTATTTTCTGTTGGATTCGGGTACATCTGATCACCTGATAAATAATGAAAACCTACTCTCGAATGTTTGTCAACTTAAACCACCAATAAATATTGCTGTTGCAAAGTCAAAAGAAATTTATAATTCCAACCAAGAAGGGAACAATCAAATTAAAAACTGATTCTATGGTTGATGTTACCCTAAACGACGTTTTATTCTGTCCTGATGTATCACAAAACCTTATATCTGTCAAAAGAATGCAGGATGCTGGCTTTACTATTGTATTTCATCCAGGAGGTGTGCTAGTAAGTAAAGAAAAAGTTAATATGATGAATGCACAGTTTGTTGATAAGCATTACAATATCTAAGACAGCATATGTTTCAAATAAAATAAACTATAATATATGGCATGAGAGGTTAGGGCATATAAGTCAAAATAAATTTATGGAAATTAAGAATAGAGATTTATTTTAAGACACTAAAATATTAAGTCATGTTAATCCAAATAACGATTTATGCGAAGCATGCATAAAAGGAAAACAAAGTAGACTTTGTTTTGAAAAGGCTAAGAAAAAAGATCATATAGATAGGCCATTGTTCATAATACATTCTGATGTATGTGGTCCGATATCTCCTTCAACAATAGATAAATAGAATTACTATATTGTTTGTAAAGATAAATATACGCATTATTGTGTAACATATTTGTTAAGTTACAAGTCCGAAGTTTTTACTGCCTTTAAGGATTTTATACCTATTAAAAAGCGAAGCACATTTCAATCTGAAAGTAGCTAATCTTTATATAGATAATGGGAGGAAATATTTATCAAATGAAATGCAAGACTTTTGTGTTGAAAAAGGCATCACCTACCATTTAACAGTTCTACACACACCTCAACAAAATGGTGTATCCGAAAGGATGATGATGGTCTTTAACGGAAAAAGCTCGTACTTTAGTTATAGGAGCCAAATTACAGAAAAGTTTCTGGGGTGAAGCTGTACTAATATTTGAAAGTTTTTGGTTCGTCAGTCTACATTTATATGAACGTTAAAATGAGAAAAAAGGAAGTTTGACGAAAAGTCATGGAAAGGTATACTTGTGGGGTATGAACCAAATGGTTATAGAGTGTGGAGTGTTGGAAAGGAAATATTTGTATCAAATATGGAAAAATCTAGAGCTATGGTTGATGACATGCATCTTAATTATGAAGATGGTGAGAGAATACAATTAAACCTTGAAAATGAAGATGTCATCAACAATGAATATGAGAAATCTGGTCAAGCAGATAAACAACCTAGTGGTATGGTAGAATATGAGAATGCCGATCCAGAAATGTCTGGTGGTATGAAGTAGAAGACTTGGAATCGCAGATAAACATTAGAAAAAGTGATAGAATAAATGATAAACCGAAAGTATCTTATCAAGATTTAATAAATAATTGTGTAACGAATGCACAATCTTCAATCTATTTAATACCAAATAAATATGTTGAAGTAAAGTACAGTAAAGATAGAACAAATTGGGAGGAAGCTGTTAAAGAAGAACTGAATTCACATTTTATAAATAAAACCTGGTCAATTGTACCAAAACCTGTAGATAAAAATATAGTTGATTGTAAATGGGTCTTCACAATCAAACAAAATGAATTCGGTGAACCATTAAAATATACAGCTAGGCTTGTTGCTCGAGGATTCACGCAAGAATACTTAGTAGATTATAACGAAACATTCGCACCTGTGGCAAGAATTTAAAGTTCTAGATTTATTATGTCTATAGCAAATCAATATGACCTACTAGTATATCATATGGATGTTAAAACAGCATTTTTGAATGGAATACTGAAGGAAGAAATTTATATGGAAATACCCGAAGGCTTAACAAGTGAAGAAAATTAGGTTTGTAGATTACATAAAGCTATTTACAAGACAAGCTATTTACTAGACAAGCGACTAATGTAGAGACAACATATAAAACATGCCGTTCGCAAGGCCACTATGGCCTTAATGAGCTGTAGATCTCTTGCAGGGAAAAATTTGGGAGTATCTCAAAAGATCCTACTGTGGATGTACGTTGCTATGGTGAGGCCCATAGTCAGCTTCGGGGCTGCGGTTTGGGCGAATCGCGCTGACCTTGATGTTACGAAAAGGAAACTTGTGACGGTTTGTCGGTGTCCGGGTGGCCCAGGGATGGCCAGGGTCGTCGCAGATATTTTATTTGTTTCAGGTGGGGTTGCTGGAAGAGAATCCGACCCGGGTACCAGAGGAGAAGACGAGAGAATTACACAGTAATTATAAATGGGGTCTTTATTTTCTGGATCTGCAATCGGTTACAAATGATTAAGAAGTCGCGGCCTTGCGAGTGGTCGTCCGGCTCGAGGTGGTCCTTTCCCGCTCCTCGGGTCACAGGGGAACTCCGAGGTTCCGACAGGGCGATTCGCAGGTCCTCGGGGAATCCACCCACGAACGTCTCCCACGCCTGTGTGTCGGCACTTAGGTTCACTAGGGATGAGAGTGGGTTAGAGACCGGTGGGGTCTACTAGTTAGTGGGGAGAGTTGAGCGTTTCTGTAGAGGCCGGTCAGGTCTGCTAGTTAGGGAAAGTTTAGAGGCCGATAAAGTCTACTAGGTGTTCGCAGTTTTAGAGGCCGGTGAGGTCTGCTACTTAGGTGAGAAGAGTTTTGAGAGGCCGATAAGGTCTACTAAGTATGGAAAGTTTTAGAGGCCGGTAAGGTCTGCTAGTTGTGAGAAGAGTTTAGAGGCCGATAAGGTCTACTAAATATGAGAAGAGTTTAGAGGCCGGTGAGGTCTACCAAATATGAGAAGAGTTAGAGGCCGATAAGGTCTACTAAGTATAAGGCGAGTGTTAGAGGCCGGTGAGGTCTACTAAATATGGTACACGCGGGTCGGTAAGCCGAACCGTATAAGGAGACGTACTATGCAAAGGCTACTAGGATTAGTTAATTACCACGCCGTTTACCCGTCTCCGCTGATGTCTGCTGTCGTCCTTACCGATGCTCCTTGCTCTTCCTTGTCCGCTGGTCCTTGGCTGCTGATAGTTGGTTCTAGTCAGGAGACCTTTGCCGTTTGCCGGCCGAAACTGAATGAGCTCCGTAGTGCTGGGGTGCGCTTTATATAGCGGTTCGGCGGGGCTAGTGTGCCCGCATCGCCGCCCGCATTTGGCCGCATTAGTGTGCCCTGCCGATCGCGGTCGGTGTGCCCAGTCGCGTGCGATCAGTGGCGCGGGTTTGAATTTGAATGCGGTTGTGTGTGGCTTTTCTTCATTTATTTATTCTTCATTTCTTTCAGTTCTGTGTTTCTCTTTTATTCTATGTGTTTGACTTCATGTTTTTATTTCTTCTTATTTTCTATATTCTATATTCTTCATTTCTTTCAGTTCTGTGTTTCTCTTTTATTCTATGTGTTTGACTTCATGTTTTTATTTCTTCTTATTTTCTATAGGAGTGTTTCTTTCCTTATACTATTTGCTTAACCTTTATTTGTTCTCTTCATATGTGAGACTTGCCTGCGCGTTCATCTCGGGAGTGCATCCCATCCACTGCTCTGGATGTGCTGCTCGGGCTTCCACCACTGCACTTGCATATCAAGCACAGTGCGCGAGTTACAATACTGTGGCCGAGGGAGAAAGGCTTTCAAAGAATTCAGCAGAATGACAAATCTTTATTTATTCAATATCTTCGTCAGAGTTCGTATTGGCACCGCCTCCTTGTTCCTAGGTCCGTCTCCAAGTGTGCCCAAAGAGATAGGGGGCATGTTGACTCTCGGTATTGGTTCCAGTGTGACCGGAGAGAGGAGGCATGTTAACTCTGGGTCGGTCCTGTCTCCAGTGTGGGCATGGTAACTCCTCCCCCCCAGTCCGAAGAGAAGGCCATAAGGGGAAATGGCCGGATCGGAGAAGGGTGATTAGGCGACTTGTTGTTGGTGTATGCCACGAACTCCGACGACATTTTGAATTTAACAGTTTTTTTTTATGGATATCTTAATATTAAACATGAGTGTTGTGTTTATAAACGTTACATCTAAAGCTAAAGTTACATTTTGTTTAATTATTATGTATTTTTGTATCGTAGATTGTTTCTTGTTAATGTGGGTTTTTAAGTTACTTGGTTTGATATATTTATTGAATAATGCTTGTCTATCTTATGTTTCTTCCATTGATTTCTTAACTATTTTTCTAATTTTTTGTTTGTGTAACTTTTGACCTTTAGTTGTTAGGAGAGTGACTGCTTTGTCTCTATCTACTTTGTGTATTGAAAATCTCGGTGTTATCTTGTTTCTACGGTTTTCTTTTCTAAATATTTTATCATTAGGATCGACTTGGACTGGTGTCTCCCTGTACTTGTTTAATTTATCCAATTTTTTCCTGTGGTCGCGCTTAAATGTTCCTGTACTTTTGGGTATATGTCTTTTCTAAATTCGTTTAATTTCTTAAGGTAATCATGGTGATTGTCGAATGTTATTGTTTTGTTAAATATGTGTGTTCTTCCGTGGAAGAGCTCGAAAGGGGTATAGGAAGTGCTGGATTGTATTGCATTGTTATATGTTGCTACTGCTTCTGCGAGTATTTGGGCATGATCGCGTTCTATGCGTGCTTCCTTTCTTTTGTTCAAGATTATCCTGTATAGTTCGGTTAAGGTGGAGTGCAGTCTCTCGACAGAAGCGTTGCCCGTTGATTGTTGAAATGAAGTTGTATGAGCCGTTATTTGGAATTGATTTAAGAAGTCGTTGAATAGATTGCCCGAAAATTCCGCGCCCTGGTCGAAAATTATTTTCTTTGGTGCGCCATAGTGACTTATAAATTGTAATAGGGCATCGACGACTTTTATTGAATTCCTATTGCTAAGGGGGTAGGCTTGTGCTAGTTTGGTGAATTTATCGATAATTGTGAGGTTACAAGTATTGTTAATGAAATATATGTCTATATGTACGACTGCCAATGGTCCATCTGGGGCGGTTGGGGTTTGCATCAATGGTTTATGGGGGTGTCTATCGTATTTTAGGGTTAGGCAGGTATCGCAATTTTTTATAATTTTTGTGATAATGTCTTTTAAATGCGGAAAATAAATGTCCCTTTTTAAATGGTTATATGTTTCATCTATTCCTCTATGATTGGTATTAAAGTGGTATGCACGAATTTCGTTTTCCTGATCATGAGGATTCGTAATTTCGGTTAACCATATATTGCAGCGGAAAATTTTGTATAAGTCATTTTCAAAGAAATAGTTATTATAAGACTCTTCTATTATTTTAAAAATATCGTTTGGTGCAAATATTGCGAACGTTTTATTCGGTTTCAGGATTGTTTGAAGGGTGTTTGTAACAGAGTCGAAAGTATGTACGGGTTCCGTGATAATATGTCTTCATTTGAATTTGGTGAAAGCCACTTGCTAAGTCTATCGTTGTGAAATACATGGTCCTCCCTAGACTATCTAGTATATCCGTAATGTTCGGGATAGGGTATCTATCAGAGACAGTTGTGACGCGGGGCGCGCACAAATAACTAAATACTAAATCATAATAAGCTAAATAAATAATAACCAGTTTAAAGAAGTTCAAATTCGAACAAAACCCGCGCGCGCGCCCAAACCCGAACTCCGGCCACACTGATTCGGGCAAATACCGAACATCCGGCCACACTAATTCGGGCAAACCTACAGCCCGAGCGGGCACACTAAAACCCGCCAAGCGCTATATAAAGCCGGCCGCTGGCCTCAGAGCTATCATTCGGTGGTCGGAGTCGACCAAGGTGGAAGTCACCTAGCGCGCAGCAGCAAGCAGCAACCAAGGAACTGGAACAGCGGTAACAAAGGAGTAAGACTTAACTAACCTAGGTATTGGTTGACGGCTTCGTCCTATTCCTCCATACTAAGTCTCTCTATTCGCCATATTAAGTCTTGTGTAGACGGCTCCGTCCTATTGCCTTATATCTCGCTGACGGCTTCGTCCTGCAGACGGCTTCGTCCTATTTCTCGCCTATATCGCTGACGGCTTCGTCCCGCAGACGGCTTCGTCCTATTTCTCATACCTCGCTGACGGTTTCGTCCTGCAGACGGCTTCGTCCTACTTCTCGTATATCGTTGACGGCTTCGTCCTAATTCTCATACCTCGCTGACGGTTTCGTCCTGCAGACGGCTTCGTCCTATTTCTCATACATTGCTGACGGCTTCGTCCTGCAGACGGCTTCGTCCTACTTCTCGTATATCGCAGACGGCTCCGTCCTACTTCTCACACCTCGCTGACGGCTTCGTCCTGCAGACGGCTCCGTCCTACTTCTCGAATATCGTTGACGGCTTCGTCCCAATTCTCGCATATCTCGCTGACGGCATCGTCCTGCAGACGGCTTCGTCCTATTCGCGCACACACCGTTGACGGCCTCGTCCAAATTGTCGCACCCCGCTGACGGCTTCGTCCTGCTGACGGCTCCGTCCCTTAACACTACGTATCCTTATTGACGGTCTCGTCTCAATTGATCCACGTCTTCCCGAAGGCCAGGGACGCATCACGGGACCCCGATCATCCCACTCGAACGACAGGAAGCTACCTACGCGGACCCCGGACCCGCGACCCCTCCCGCAGGACACGGACGCTCGCTGGTCGGAACCCCGACTCCGGAAATATTTACTCTGTCATTAATTTCAATAAACCATATATATCTATTTTGTACGCCTAATCCAGGTTCAAACCAGCGTTATTACTGGGGCTCGGGTCGGAATTTTCCCCTTCTAGCACCACTTTCCTGAATCAAATAAATGTCCTGGATGATCCTGGCCAGCCCTGACCTACCCGAGGCTTGACTGAACGTCACAGGTGGCGCCCGAACAGATTAAGTGGTGTTTAGAAGGAGCCGACGCCGAGGAAGTAATGTCCAGTTGGGTATATATGGCAACAAAACCCGAACTGATAGAATACGCGAGTGAATTCGGATTAGATTCATCAGGAAAGAACGAGGATTTACGGAAAACATTGGCTGCTTTCTCAAAAAGAACGGACCACGCAGAAACAGTAAGGAAGAAACTGACACTGCTGGCAGAAAAATACAGGAGGGAGAAAAGTCCTGCGAGAATACCAGAGATCATAATAACGGAGGAAAAATCAAGGATGGACAACAAAATAGAAACAAAAATGGAGGGAAAGAAGGAGACAGGGATAATTGACAGGGTACGAAATTGGGATATCAGGTACCAAGGAACGTCCAATCCGCTAGAATTTCTAGAAAAAATGGAGCAATGGGCAAATGGATACGGACTCCATCTCGATCAGCTGGTCCAGACAATGCCATTCATACTGGAAGGAAGCGCCATAGACTGGTGGAACACGACACCAACAAGGATCACCTCGTGGATACAGTTACGAACGGAACTATTGGAGTACTTTCTACCACCACGATACGGAGAACAGCTGGAAACCCAGATAGCGCAGTTAAGACAGAGAGAGAACGAGCCAGTAAGGGAATACGCGATGAACCTGAGGAAGCTAATGAGGTTCACGAAACTGTCGGAAACGGAAAAGCTAGACTGGGTGTACAAGAACTGTAGGAGCAAGCTAAAGCTATACACAAGGAGGACCGGATTCACAACACTGACGGAATTCCTCAAGCTCGCCGAGGAGGTGGAGGAAATCGAGCAGATGGAAACACAAACCGGGCAGACAGTACCACAACCACAACCAGTGAGGCCAGAAATATGCATGCAATGCGGCGGAACCGGTCATACAGCACGCATATGCGGCAACCCACCAAGGCTGTTCTGCTGGGTGTGCGGGAGAAACGGAGTCAGAACAACAGAATGTTGCCGGGCCAAGTCGGGAAACGCCGGAGGCCTGAGCGGATAGAGCTGGCAGCTCAGGCACGAAGAATAGGTCCAGCAGCGGGTGATAGGAGATGCGACGGCTACCAGATAGTAGCGCAATTTGGAGTAGGGTGTAGGAGTGCCAAGGGCATAATAGACACCGGAGCAACAACAAGCGCGATAAGCAGAAACATGTTCCAAGATCTAAGAGAGGAAGGAAGGTGGAACAGGATGCAGGCGGAGATATCACTCGCGGATGGATCTCGACAGAAGGCGATGGGAGGATTCCAAACAAACGTAGAGTTCGGAGGACGGAGATTTGAAATAACATTCATGATCCTACCGAACGTAGAAGGAGGAATCATCTTGGGAATGGACTTTCTGGCAGGAGCAGAGAGCGTGCTGAGATGCGGCGGACTGGAGTTGGAAAGACGAGGAAACGAAAACGAAAGGAGGAAGGGGACACGAAACACAAGAGAGGCGAGCCGCGACGGAATGGCCCAGCAGACGGAGCTCGTCCGAAGGGTCCGATCCGGAACGACCCACCTACAATGCCAGAGGGGATCAGGCTACCCCGCCACGGTCCGACCGATGACGGAAATCGTCCAACAGGGCCGGGACGGGGAAGTCGGAACCCAACACGGGAATACTGGCAGAACAAACCCAAGGGAGATGAGCGACGAAGGAAGGGCCCGACCGGTGACGGAGATCGTCCAAAGGGACCGGACCAGAATCGCGCATCTTCCAAGGGACGGCAATGGACGCCAGCAGAACAGCCGGGGAACAAGGATAACACGACAACCGATGACGAACAAAGGAACGGCAACAGGACAAAGCGGACAACAAGCTGCGGAAACACGAACAACACAAAATTTCCGGACGGCCGCAATCAGGGGCCCAGCAACGATGGACGCGACGCGAAGAAACTCACCAGACAGGGACATCCTGGAGCTCCACACCGACACAATAAACGAGTTCGGGTGGACAAGGCCAACTGGAAGCCGAATCTCGAAGGAGATGATAAGAACAATAAAGGCGAAACTGGCACAGAAAAAGAAAAAGACCCAACTACGCTGGATAGAAAAAGACGGCAACACATGGTGGCGCATCTCCTCCAATAGGGGAAACTATGTGACGATAAAGCGTCACTTCCCAAGGGAGGGGGGAGTGTGACGCGGGGCGCGCACAAATAACTAAATACTAAATCATAATAAGCTAAATAAATAATAACCAGTTTAAAGAAGTTCAAATTCGAACAAAACCCGCGCGCGCGCCCAAACCCGAACTCCGGCCACACTGATTCGGGCAAATACCGAACATCCGGCCACACTAATTCGGGCAAACCTACAGCCCGAGCGGGCACACTAAAACCCGCCAAGCGCTATATAAAGCCGGCCGCTGGCCTCAGAGCTATCATTCGGTGGTCGGAGTCGACCAAGGTGGAAGTCACCTAGCGCGCAGCAGCAAGCAGCAAGCAGCAACCAAGGAACTGGAACAGCGGTAACAAAGGAGTAAGACTTAACTAACCTAGGTATTGGTTGACGGCTTCGTCCTATTCCTCCATACTAAGTCTCTCTATTCGCCATATTAAGTCTTGTGTAGACGGCTCCGTCCTATTGCCTTATATCTCGCTGACGGCTTCGTCCTGCAGACGGCTTCGTCCTATTTCTCGCCTATATCGCTGACGGCTTCGTCCCGCAGACGGCTTCGTCCTATTTCTCATACCTCGCTGACGGTTTCGTCCTGCAGACGGCTTCGTCCTACTTCTCGTATATCGTTGACGGCTTCGTCCTAATTGTCATACCTCGCTGACGGTTTCGTCCTGCAGACGGCTTCGTCCTATTTCTCATACATTGCTGACGGCTTCGTCCTGCAGACGGCTTCGTCCTACTTCTCGTATATCGCAGACGGCTCCGTCCTACTTCTCACACCTCGCTGACGGCTTCGTCCTGCAGACGGCTCCGTCCTACTTCTCGAATATCGTTGACGGCTTCGTCCCAATTCTCGCATATCTCGCTGACGGCATCGTCCTGCAGACGGCTTCGTCCTATTCGCGCACACACCGTTGACGGCCTCGTCCAAATTGTCGCACCCCGCTGACGGCTTCGTCCTGCTGACGGCTCCGTCCCTTAACACTACGTATCCTTATTGACGGTCTCGTCTCAATTGATCCACGTCTTCCCGAAGGCCAGGGACGCATCACGGGACCCCGATCATCCCACTCGAACGACAGGAAGCTACCTACGCGGACCCCGGACCCGCGACCCCTCCCGCAGGACACGGACGCTCGCTGGTCGGAACCCCGACTCCGGAAATATTTGCTCTGTCATTAATTTCAATAAACCATATATATCTATTTTGTACGCCTAATCCAGGTTCAAACCAGCGTTATTACTGGGGCTCGGGTCGGAATTTTCCCCTTCTAGCACCACTTTCCTGAATCAAATAAATGTCCTGGATGATCCTGGCCAGCCCTGACCTACCCGAGGCTTGACTGAACGTCACACAGTCTTCTCATTTAATTTCCGAAAATCGATTACCAAGCGCCACTTTTTTTCGCCTATGACGTCACTTTTCTTAGGTACGACCCAGACGGGTGCACTCCAGGGGGAATGGCTGTTTTTTATGATGTTTTGCTCGAGCATTTTTGAAATTTGCTTTTTTACTTCGTCTTTATGTACAAATGGGTAACGGTAAGATTTTGTGTGTATCGGTATATTATCTGTTGTTGGTATAGAGTGTTTGACGGCGTTAAAGAACGTTAGTTGGTTGTTTTCGTTGTGGAAAAGTCTTTTGAATGACTTGCATAGTTTGAGTATTTGTTGTTTTTCCTCGCTGTTAAGGTGTTCCGTTTGAATTTTTAATTGTTGGTCATCCGGTCGTTCTGTATCTGTTCCCGCGGACATACAGTTTAAGTATTGGTGGGTTTGTGGAGAGAACTCTTCTGCTTGTAACGGTTCCTCGAGGTAAAGTGTTTGGATCTGGTCTGAGTTATTGCAGACTTCGAAATAGGCGGATCCTGCGTTTGCGGTGTATAAACCGCCTGTTATGGATATTTGATTATCCAAATTCATAGTTTCAAATATAAAGTCTCCCTGCATGAAGTTTACTGGGAGCGGAAGTAGCATTTTGGTATTTTGTGGCAGGTTATGTAATGTGTCTACAGGGTTTGCCCTTGTGAGGATTGGGATGGCGGTTTCTGGTGTTTCTAATATGGACTCGGCAAAGTTTATTCTTGCATTTAGGCTAGATAGGATATCCATGCCTAGGAGACCATTGAAGTGGGGGTGGAAATTAAATAATAAAATTGGGAATTTTTTTGAATTGTTTGAAATTTATTTTATCTGTATATTCCCGAATTTTGAATGTACTGAGAACAGTGTGGATATTGATATCTGAGGTTAGTTTTTGATGTGATCTTCATTAATAAGTGCCGGGTTTATGAAAGAGTAAGTAGATCACTGGAGACACTGGTCTATTAGGAATTTTAGAGGATTTGACACCATGGAGTTTGGTGATAATAAAACAAATGGCAAGGAAGATCCGTGAGTCTTCTTGCTTATGTAGCCGACTGGCTTCCCGAGGCTTCTATTTGAAAATTTGCATCATCGTTAATGTTACATAGGGGAGCTCTTGAATTACGGTTGTTTCTGTTTTGGTGACTTAGGGATTGATTTGGTTGGTCGTTATTGTGGAAGGGGTTTCTGCCCAGAGTTTCTTTATCTTGTCGACCATTACTATTGTTGTGGGAATTATGTTGACGTGTGAAGCGTCTATTATTATTGTTGTTAAAATTTTGTTGTCTCTGTATAAAGCGGCCATTATTGTCATTGTTGGTGTTATCGTATCGTGGTACATGACGAGCGTTGTTGCCATTATTATAGTTCTGTTGTCGTGGTATGTAGCGACTGTTGTAGTCACTATTTGTTGGTTGTCCTCTCACGTATGGGTGATTCCTGTATATTGTGCTGTCGCGTCGTCGGTTTTCTTGTTGTTTGTTCAGGCTTCTAGAGAAGTTTAATTCAATCTGTCCGTACTCGTATGCTTTCTCGATTGTCTCTGGCCTTTGATTCCTAATGGCTGACCTAAGTGGGTCCTTTAATCCAGCTAAGAATGTATTTAGGCAGAATCTGTCGTATTGGTCACGTTTGGCCGCAAGAGAGTGTCCACTAGAGTCTGCTTCTCTGGCGAGTGACATTAATTCGCTTCTTATTTTTGCGGCTGAGTAATACAATTTTCCCATACTGAGTCCGTCCGGAAGATTATGTAGCTCTCTAACAAGCATTTCTTCTGTTTTCTTGTAGAGTATAGTCGCTTGAGGTTTGCTTTGATATCATCCCAACTAAGGAGTGCATCGCAGACATTCAGCGCTTCGTCTGCTCTGCCTTTAATTTTGTCACTGATAGTTCCAAGTAAGTACTGTCCGCATGTTGCTTGGTCCACCGATGAGGCTAACAAAAGAAGCTGATCTACTCTGTCTATAAATTTATCAAGATTGTCAGGTGGGCCTTCGTAGGTTGGTAGTTGATGTACAAGGGTTAGTAGTTGTTGTAGATTTAGGTTGGTGGTGGAATTTAGTGGCCCTGTGTCGTTACCGGAATCCATAGCGTTGGTGAGATTAGGATTATTGTTTTGCGATTGAACCGACTGGTCTTCCTCTTCTGTTCCTGTCGCTTCCCTTATCTCAGATAGTCTAGATCCGCTTCTTAGCCCTGATCTGCCCCTAACTGTGTTAGTAGTATTCTTTAACATTTACGTTTGTTAGGAATAAATCTGTATTTTTGTTTGCAAATAATCGCGATTAATTATATATTGGGGTATGGTTATGGTATTTGTATATTGAAAATTTTGTGTGTTTTTATTTTGGTTTGTTTAGTTTTCGTTTGTATATTAATGTAGTAAACTATTGTATTATATTTTATGATACTATGTTTATGCATCTATTTTTTAGTGTGTATTATTTCCAAAATAAAAGAAAACCTGTATGTGTGTGTTTTTGTTTTGTTGTTTTTTTGTTTTAAGTGGTTCTATTCTCGTGGTGTGCAAAAAGAATTCAATAGAATTCAACAGTGTAGAAGCGAACTCAGCGTCAAGCGTCGCAAGGGTTTTACAAGCGGCGTAACACAAACACATTCATGCTTACTTGTTTTTGCCGTATCACTGTTTATTAATTTTTTTTTAAATAAATTTGCGTTCATGTCTTAACAGCGATTGTTGTACACATATTCGGTCGTTAATCACACAACTCACATTTATTTTTATAAACCACTGTGCGGATATCCCGTTGTCTTGGCGGCGATTGATGTACATTCGCTTCTTGCGCAGCGAGTTCTGATTACAACTCAGCGCCAGTCTATCGTCACGGCAAAACTACAGAACTACAACAAATATAGGCTGCAATATTACCATAGTGATGAAATTGCTATTCTTTTGAAATGACCAAAAAGCATACCTATGGTGGTGTTCACGCAGCTAATAACATCCGTTCCTTGCACTTAGGACAAGGAAAAAAAATTTTTTTTTTTGATTCATTTTCCACTTTTAATTGGTAATATTTTATGATTTAGGGTGTATGGATGATCCCGGTGCCTTATCAGCGGTTGATGTACACATATACGGTCGCTTGTGAAGCAATTTTAACTTGATTTTGTTTGTTTCTTTTGTTTTTTTTTGCACTTGCACGTCATTATGTTTCAATAACTTTTTACTTAATTTACTGTTTTTCAACTCACAACCACTGCCGTCACATGTTCATTACCTCTTTTAGAATTTCAACGAAAAGCGTAGTGGGCATTGTTAATCCCTTGTCCGTAGTCCGGCTGCGCCAGTTACAATCCTGTGGCCGAGGGAGAAAGGCTTTCAAAGAATTCAGCAGAATGACAAATCTTTATTTTTTCAATATCTTCGTCAGAGTTCGTATTGGCACCGCCTCCTTGTTCCTAGGTCCGTCTCCAAATGTGCCCAAAGAGATAGGGGGCATGTTGACTCTCGGTATTGGTTCCAGTGTGACCGGAGAGAGGAGGCATGTTAACTCTGGGTCGGTCCTGTCTCCAGTGTGGGCATGTTAACTCGCGCAGATCTCCCATGACGATAACAGGGGCAAGACCAGCTGACTCGGCTGCGACTGCAACTGACCTGTTATTAGAATATCCGCAGGATGTTCAATTGGCCAAGTTTAGCTTTGATAAGCTCTTCAAAGCGGAGCTTAGCAACAAGTCGGAGTGGACCAGCATGTCTACCACCTATGATGTGAAACCACATGCTATTAGGTGGTACACTGACGGTTCAATAACAGAGGATGGTGCGGGTGCGGGTGTCTGTGGACCCCGACTCAAATATCACGAACCTCTAAGGAAATTCGCCAGTATCTTTCAAGCGGAGGTACACGCGATAAAGAGATGTGCCTCGTTCAATATTGAGCTGGGTTACAACCGTAGAGACATAGCCATTTTCTCAGATAGTCATGCAGCAATCAGAGCACATAAGATTGTTTTCAGACTAGTATGGCAATGTCGGTTGAGGTTGGCCCACTTGGGGGGCCTTACACTCATTACACTGGAAATGAGGGCTCTTCGACCAGGCGACATCTTCGCATTCTTGCGATCGATTGAACTGTTCGAGGAGCTATAGCTCATACACTAGGACGAGGCACAATAGACCCTAGTGGTCGCAGTGCACTAACCTCTCGTTAACTATTATTATTATTAAAGCTATTTACGGTCTTAAGCAATTTGCAAGGTGTTGGTTTGAAGTATTTGAGAAAGCCTTGAAAGAAATTGGTTTTGTAAATTCTCCAGCATATCGATGTATATATCTTCTGGACAAAGGAGATGTATTTAGTAATATATATGTTCTGTTATATGTAGTAGCTGTGTCAGTGAAGCGTGTGCGCCTGTCGCCGCGTTGATCCGACTCAGCTAGTGGTAGTTGGCAGTCACATGCCTACTACTAAAGACCGACCATACGTGGTGAAGAACCACATCCTGCTCGAGGTGCCCCTGCTCTAGACTAAATATGGCGGATCTAGAGAGGACAACTCGAAAAAAACCCGTAATCACCGGTGTTACCGTACCGTGCCCCTGTGATGAATGGCACTACGTTAGTGTGTATTTTAACAATGGCTTCCGGATACTTGGCATCTCCGGTCGTACAAGCGCCCGATCCGGGGTATGAGGCTCTGCCCAGGGGGATACTTCCTTCCTCACTACTCGTGGGACCAATATATGGAGACCAATAAAAGTAATACTGAAAAAGGGTGCTCTAGCAGCCCCAAATCGATCAATATCGAACCCACTCGGGAGCCCGAAGAAGCCATGGACGTCTGTTCACAAGGCTCTGGCACCGACAACATCACCAAAGAAGAGGAAGCAGCCCTTCTCGCCTCTCCCAAGGTTGACAAAATAAAGCGGATCGCTCTATCGGGCGCCGCACGAAAAAGGTTGCGCAGACACTTTGCGAACGGCATACCCTTAGAGGAGGCCAAAAGGCTCACCCAGAAGCCTATGGACCCTCCTAGGGCAGTGCCTAGCAAGAGTGGCGGGACCAATAAAAGAGGTAGATCGGCCAACACGACCCCAGAAGGAGTGTCGAATAAGAGGCCCATGACCAAAACCGCGGCACCTAGTGCCTTGACGAAGGGTCCTGCAACAGTGCAGCTTGCCACGGAGGCTCCAGTAGCCTCCACATCCGCTGCTGCGGCTAGGCAGGCAGCACTGGAGCAAAGTCGGTGTCATGGCCTCTTACAGGGACGCAGCCTGCTCCGTAAAGATGGCAATACTCCCTGAGGACTACCCGAAAAATCTGCTCACGATGGAGCAGCTGATGGTGCAATCCGCCATCTTGTCGAGGGTGATGGCCCTGAAACACGGCTCCACGAAGCCGTTATTTTCGGGCTGCACCTTCCGACCAGGCTGGATGGCCATAACATGTGGAGACGCAAAGACAGCCGAGTGGCTGAGCACCGAGGTGCCCAAGCTCCGGCTGTGGAAGGACGCCAACATAAAAGTAGTCCCCGAGGCAGAGGCTCCACGTGCAGCTGTCTACATCGGCTACTTTCCGCTCCCTAATGCGGACATGAAGACGTTGGAGGTTCTGGACCTTATTGAAGGACTAATGTCCTCCCCCTCTCTCCCCCTCCCCCCAACACCAGGAGACACCTCCGATGTCTCCCCAAGCGAACCTCCACCATGCAAAGGCCGCATCTGATGTACTTTGCGAGAGGTTCGCTACAATGGACATAGCGTTCATCCAGGAGCCCTGGATAAATGCAGGACGTGTCCTGGGGCTTAGCACCCCATCCGGTAAGTTGCTGTATGCAAATAACCAACCTCGCCCTAGATCGGCGTTGTTAATAAACAACAAGGTCTCACAGTTCATAACTGAGGACCTGGTGGCGGTTTGGGTTAAAATACCCACCGCCCACGGCGAGCAGGAGGCAGTGTTGGCCTCCGCCTATCTACCCGGTGACTCGGAGGAGGTGCCTACGGCGGCTACTTGTGCCCTGATTGAGCACTGCCAGAGAAACCGGCTCAGATGGATTATCGCCTGTGATGCCAATGCGCACCATACGGTCTGGGGGAACAGTGACATCAACAAGAAGGGTTAGTACCTTCTTGAATACATTATTAGTAATAACATAGGATTACTAAACCAGGGTAGCGAACCCACATTTATTAATGCCATTAGAGAGGAAGTCCTTGACCTGACTCTCTGTAGTACAAATATGTTGTCCGTTGTCTCAAACTGGCACGTTGCAAATGAGATCACTATGTCAGATCACCAACACATTAGATTTGACATAGGATGCGCCTTGCAATGTAGCGTAGTCACCAGAAATCCCAGGAAAACCAACTGGGATCTCTTCTGTTTTGAACTAGAGCAATCCAGAGACTGCTCAACCCGTCCGATAACATCCATAGACGAGTTAGAGCGTGAAGCTACTGTGCTTTATACAAATGTTGAATCAGCATATCACGCCAGCTGCGACCAAAAGGGTACGCAAGACCGGAAGGGCTGTTCCCTGGTGGAACAAAAGCCCTGACGATCTCAAAAAGGCTGCGCGCAGTCTCTTCAATAAAGCGAGGAGTGGGAGGGCCTCATGGGACTCCTACACAACTGCTTTAACGCTTTACAACAAAGAGCTGAGAAGGTCAAAACGGGCTACGTGGCGTCAACACTGCGGGCAGATCTCATCTCTCCCGGAAGCTGTTAGGCTACAAAAAGCCCTCTCTAAAGACCACTCAAACGGCACCTGCACGCTGAAAAAGCCGGATGGAACACACAAAAACAACCCAAAGGAGACGAGAAGTCTACTCCTGGCTACTCACTTTCCTGGGTGCGTGGCTGTGGAGCAACCCATCTCAGAGAGTGAGGCACCAACCTACCTCTCTGAGACTGGAGAGTGCCCGCACCTGCACGTGACTATGGTAGCAGACTCTAATGGGGCTGAGAGAGTGGAACCCCCCTATCGCTCAGCACGCATTGGAAACATGCCCTATAGACTGTTTCATCAAAATAGCGTAAAATGGGCACTACAAAATTTCAGCCCATACGAATCACCCGGACCAGATGGGATCCATCCCATTGGGGACTGCACCTAATCGCACTCCCCCTGGTCCGTCTATTTCAAGCCAGTCTCATGCTTGGACACATACAAAGCAACTGGGCTAAAGTAAAAGTCGTGTTTATCCCAAAGGTAGGGAAGAAAGATTCCCAATTGCCTAAATCATATGACCGATTAGCCTTAGCTCCTTCTTCCTTAAAACTATGAAGAAGATAATCGACCAGCACATCAGGGAGGTAAATCTCAAGCATCTTCCCCTAAACAAGTACCAATACGCGTATCAAGCTGGTAAATCAACTGAGACCGCCATACACTGCCTTACAACAACCATTGAAAAGGCCATTGGCGCTCAACAGATAGCACTAGGTGCCTTCTTAGACATCTCAGGAGCTTTCGACAACACGTCATATGAGGCTATACGTGCCTCTCTTGTACGTAAGAATGTCTCCACACCATCAAAAAAGCCACTCGAGCACACTTTGCCTAAGTCCCAAAATGATCTACCGGTCTTTTAACACTTTTAACGAAATCTACCCAGAAGACAGCTGCGGCTGCACTTAACAAATTACAACGACTGGTGTGCATAGGCATTACTGGAGCTATCTGGACATGTCCCACTGCAGCACTGGGAGTCATAACTGGCATACCCCCTCTACCAATTACACTGAAAAAGGAGGTCTGCCTGGGGGCACGTCACCTTGAAAACATCACCAATATAAAAAGTGGTGATCTTACCGGACATCTTAGGGTCCTTGAACCCCTAATAAATGAGCCCAATCTGCGCGTAACTGACGAACAGAAACCAAAACTAGTCTTCCACAGAAACTTAAATGTACTTCTCTTGTACACTAGGAATGAATGGAAAACAAAATCAATATCTCTGCCCAGTGGATCACAAAGATGGTACACGGATGGGTCGAAACTGGAAAACGGTGACACCGGGGCTGGCATTTTCGGACCAAGGTTCAACAAATCCATAGCCATGGGAAAGTCGCCAACCTTTTTCCAAGCAGAGATACACGCCATAGAAATCTGTTCTCGTGAATGCCTTCGCAGGAAAATGCAAGGCACACGGATTTACATCTTCTCTGACAGTCAGGCAGCGCTCATAGCGCTGAGTTCCTTTACGATCTCATCCGGACTTGTAGAGAACTGTTTCCAGCGGCTGAATTCCCTTGCTTTCAAAAACCCCCTAACGGTGGGTTGGGTGCCTGGCATGAAGGCCAAGGAAACGAGGTGGCAGACTCCCTAGCTAAACGCGGGGCGATGACACCTTTTATCGGCCCTAAGCCGTTCTGTGGACTATCGAAAGGACACAAAAGAGAACTGCTCAGGAAATGGGAGGAAACGGAGATAAATCGTCACTGGACCGACAGTGCAGGGCTGAGACAAGCCAAACAATTTCTCGTCCCCCAGATGATGCGATCAAAACGCGTCATCAACCTACCAAAGAGCGAAATTCGCACTCTAACAGGTTACCAACAGGTCACTGCAACCTTAGGTATCACCTTAAGAAATTAAAACTTTCAGAAATCGACACCTGCAGATTCTGCGAGATGGAGCAAGAAACATCAGAACATATTCTATGTGAGTGCCCATCGCTAATCAGACGTCGACTTCAACATCTAGGAGGTGAACTTATTCCCCCCTACAGGATTTGGGAACAAATAGACCCTACCAAAGTGCTTTCTTTTATTATAAGCCTAGGTATAGGGGCTTTAATCCTACAGGCCGGCACAAAAGACCTAACATCTGGTCGCAGTGCAACAAGGCTCTTGTAATAATAATATATGTAGTAATATCTAGAAAGAGTGAACAAAATATGAAAGATTGTAAATCATATCTAATGAAAAGATTTAGAATGACTGATTTAAATGAAATTAAGTTTTCGTTGGGTATAAAAGTTGATAGAAGTAATGGTCAAACAAGTCTTAGTCAATCCGCTTACATAAAATCAATAAGTACAAAATATAAGATGGAAAATTGTAATCCTGTTCACTGTCCTCTTCCAACAAAACTTAATCATATTGCTCTAAGCTTAGATGATATGTGTGATGCCCCATGTAGAAATGTAATTGGATGTTTGATGTACATTATGTTATGTACAAGACCAGATCTGAGTATAGCCGTAAATTTTGTAAGTCGTTATTGCGAAAAGAATAACACTAAACTTTGGCAATGCCTTAAGAAAGTTCTAAGGTACTTAAAGGGTACTGTTAATTTGAAGTTAGTTGTAGTAGTTTGTAGTTTCTGAAAAGGAAAAACTCAAGTTTTAAAGAGTTTTTGGTTGGCTATGTGGACTCAGACTGGGGTGGAAGTGAATCAAATAGGAAAAGTACAACTGCAAGATGTTTTATTCGAATTTAATTTGTTGGAATACCAGGAAGCAAAATTTGATGGCAGCTTCATCAACAGGAGCAGAAGTCATACATACAAAAGTAGTTAATTAATTAATTAATTAAATTAATTAATTAAAAGTAGTTAATTTTACAAGAGAACAAGTTGACAAGAAACTAATTGATAATATTTATATTCCTACAGGTAAACAAATTGCAGATATGCTAACTAAACCACTACCAGCGCAACGTTTTTGTGATCTGAGAAATCAAATGAATTTGCTGAACTAAAGAAAAAAGATCTCATGGAAATTCAAGAGGCTGTTATATTTTTTATTTTTATTTAATTTGTATTTGAAGTTGAAACATTGTTTAACGTGAATATAATAATTAATTTACTAAACGGTTTGATTAGGTTTTTGTGGGTTTTCCCTAATCCATGCAACAAATGTTGGACCGAAATTGTACTACACCCCACTATAGCAGATACAGACGCTTTTTATTATTAACTAGATATGTATAAATATATATACTATTTTTGAGGAGGTGTGCTGAGAATATGAAAATGGATGGTAAAATATCATAAGTGGGAACACCGCATATGTTAAGTTAATGAAGTGAAAACGTTTTGTTAAAGCAAAAATCGTATATATGTAAACAATGATCGTATATATGTAAACAATCGCCTTATTGTGAAATTCGTCAGAAACTGAAAAATTGCTGTGTATGTGTTGGCGTCGCTTCGAAGAAAAGCAACGGTGAAAAACGGAGAGACAAATGCCAAGCGCATCAAGATCAAAAGCAGCTGCAAGAAAGAGAGGTGAGAAAGGAACCGAAAAAAACTACAGTGAAACACCAAAAACGTCGCGACAAATAATTACACGAGGGCAAGCACAAGAGAAAAAGAAGAAGCAGTGATGGAAAATCAAGTACAGTTAGAACAAATAATTCAATTGCTGAGTTTGAAAATCCAAGCGGATGAAGTAAAATACTCCAAAAATGTCAATGGAGGGATTTTGTAAAGTTGTGGCAGATTTTGACGGCGAGTCGGTGCCGGTCGAAAATTGGCTTTAGAATTTCGAGTTAAATGCTGAGGCGTATGGGCTAAACGAGAGGCAAAAATATGCGCAAGCCCGATCAAAAATGACGGAAGTACATGAGAAACTGGCAAATAGGAAAAAGCTGCAAACGGAGAGTTTCCATGAATACGTCTTGCAGATGAAGAAAAATGCCGCGCTGGGCCAAGTTGAAACCAAGTCTGTAATGCGTAATATTGTGAATGGACTGAACATCAAAACCGAATACAAATTTATGATGCATGCCTATAAAACATACATATGATGAACTTAGGGAGCGGTATGAAAGTTTGGAAGTAGTAGATAAAGGCAAGACAAAAAAGCAGCTTTACAGCAGCGGCCAGCAACAGCATAATAACGACAATAAAAATATGCTTCGATTGTGGATCGCCGGAACATATGAAGAAAGATTGTAATGTTGGAACGAAGTGCTTCAAGTGTGGTGCTATGGGTCAAGAAGTTGCCCGCAGTCAGTAAGATTGGTGCAAGTGGTAAAGGAGTCCAAACGGCTGAAAAACATTTTGCTAAATGGTGTTGAAGTTGCGTGCTTGGTTGACACGGGTGCTGACGTCACGGTTGTGAAGCACTCTGTATAAGTTAACTAAGGTTAACCGGGCGACGGCTACGACCGATCGTCCGAAGACTCGCTCCGGCCAAACTGCTGACACAGCGTCTGGCCGGAAGCCCGTGCATAGCCGGCAAACACTACCCGTTGGAGTGGCCGCTATGAGTCTCATATTTTGTTAGCCTTAAGTTCAGTTCGTTTTGGACATTCAAGAAATAAAGAGCCATCGCTCATGAACCAAACACTCCGGCATTCTGTCGTTAATTTTATATATTGATCATAGCAATCTGAGTCAGTTGCATTAGGCCAGTTGCATTAAGGAAGACAGTCATCTTCCCAACGTAATCGTCATAAATGTAAGATGAGATATACTCAGGTTAGTTTTATTTATTATATTAGAATATGTTTGTTATAGTTAACGATGAATATTACAAGTTTAATTCTACTCTTCCAATCCCCTTCTCTCGCCTCTCCTGCTGCTCTCTGCTGTCGCTTCTCTCTTCTGTCGCTCTGCTGTTTCTACTGCTCTCTTCTGTCGCTTCTCCTGCTGCTCTTCTGCTTTACTGTCGCTCTGCTGCTCTGCTCTACTGGCGCTTCTCCTCTGCTGTTCTGCTTTATTTCTGCTGATCTCTCTCTCTCTGTTTCTGCTTTAATTCGCTCTCTCTGCTGTTCTGCTGGTACACTTTCTTACATTCGGCCATTCCTGACTAGTCATCTGTCCCAGATGATCATCCTCTTTATCCTTGACGAAAGTTATATTCTCTCTAATCGATTCATGTGCATCTTCAACCTCAATGTTTTCTGTGACAAATCCGTCCGTTGATCCGACAAATCCTTGCAAGCATAGCATTTGAACCAGGTACCGTTGTTCTCGCATCCCGATCTAACTTGATCTTCCACAAAACTTCTCTCCAGGGTATTCCAGTTGTCGAGAGTCGCGGAATGGTTTGTTTTCTGTAGAATATCTCCCTCCTTCGACTTGATTTTGATCTGCTTCAGGTCCTTTGCCAACTTTTGGGACTCACGCATCCTTACGTAGGCCAACTTTTTGCAGCGGTCGACGAGCTCATCGTATGTGAGTTTCCTTTGCAGCAGCTGGCGATCCTTTTTAGCCACCGCCTTCTTAGTTTTAATGTCGCAAATTTGGGTTTTGCGCAGCTCACGCATCTTGCAAATGCTCGCCTTCTTAGCGTACTGCGGAGGAATATCTGTTTCATCATCTGAATTTATTATGTTGTAAATACTCATCTGATTTGGTTCCTCACAAGCTTTCTCCCCCAGCGGGGAAGAAAACTTGTATCCGTCGGCCGACAGCGAAAAGTCGAACTTCGAAATGAAATCGAATCCGAGCAGTGCGTCATACCCCGAGTCCTCATTCTCAACTACGACGAACTTGTGTGACGTTATCTCCTGGTCTACTGCGACCTCAGCCAAAAAATAGCCAACTGGGCGCGTGATCTTCTTTCCCAGTCCACGCAGCTTCGTTGTACATCTCTCCAAAATAACATTTGGTATTTTGTTAAAGATGAACTTCCGCAGAATAGATATATCGGCTCCGGTATCTACCAGACACTCTACTCCCACGCCGTTGATGGTGACCTCCTTCATGCGACTTGCACTGCGTATAACTTGAATGTCAGCAGATGACTCATGGCAGTCTCTGGACATGTGTCCCTCCTCGTTGCAATTGAAACATTTTACAGCAGACTTGCAGTCCTTACGATGATGATCTAATGATCCGCAGTTAAAGCAGTGACTCTTCCTGTCGTGCTGTCCCTCGTGCTGCTTCCTCCACTTTCCATCGTTCGGCCTAAATGGCTTCTCGACCACACGGTCGAATACCTCAAACTGCTCCTGTAGTTCTTTGTACGACTTGCAGCTGTATAGCGAGTATCTGAAATCACTACTCATGTTCAGGCCGTCCACAACATAGCGGATAACCGAACGTGCATCAATGTTGCCAAGTGAAGCGATCTTTTTCATCTGCAGTAGGTATTCATGAAAAGATTCCTGCTTGCGTTTCTTGCGATCGCGGAGCTGCTCGTGTACATCCGCGCTGCACACATATTGTCGGCTGAACTCTGTCTCCATCAGCATACGCATCTCTGAGTATTGGTGTACATACATAGAGTCCAAAAACAACTTCGCTGTGTTCGTCATTTTGGCGCGAGCCTGAACATACATCTGCTTAATGTTCAGATCGTAGGCTGCAGCATTCATCTCAAAATTTTCAAACCAATTTTTAACCGGCATGGACTCTCCGTCAAACTCTGGAATGATCTTCGCAAAGCTTTCAGCCGTAATCGAGCAACCGTTGTTTCGCTCATCCGCTCCAATCTTAATAGCGAGAAGCTGCACTAAATCTTTCAGCGTTTTTGTATTTTCGTCGATCGAGCTGCTTTCGATTAAACCAGCTGCGCCACGTTGCTCTCCACTTGTCCCGACATGGTTTTGCATGTTGCTTCTTGCACTCCCACATTGCTCTCCGCTTGTTGCGGCAAGTTTTTGCACGATTTTCATTTCTTTCGTATTATCATTTCCAACTATTTCGCAATCGCTTTCCAACGGCGTACTCATTTTAATCTTTTTGTCTGCTGCAGCCACTGACCTTGTGTAATACGGCTGTTTTCCTTTTGAAATTGGAATCCGCGACGGCTCTTGCTTAATTTCCTTCTCACTCACACTCATTCCCCGTTGCTATCCGGCGTCTGTCCAACTCTGCTTCTTCGTCTTTTGAGACTTCTCGGGACAGCGTTGAGACTTCTCGGAACGGCGTTGAGACTTTTCGGGACGGCGTTGAGACTTCTCGGAACGGCGTTGAGACTTTTCGGGACGGCGTTGAGACTTTTCGGGACAGCGTGTTGACTTCTCGGAACGGCGTTGAGACTTTTCGGGACAGCGATGAGACTTTTCGGGACAGCGTCACTTGCAATTTTCAGGTTAGGACGAGCCCCCAAATGTAAGATGAGATATACTCAGCTTAGTTTTATTTATTATATTAGAATATGTTTGTTATAGTTAACGATGAATATTACAAGTTTAATTTAAGTTTTCTGCTTTTGTTTTTTCTGCTTTTCTTCAGCCATGGAGGCAGACCCGGAGCAAGCGGGTCTCATAAAATGGGCGAAAGGTATACTGCCTGACTTCCAGCCTGAGAAGGCGGGGAGGGCGGTTGCCCCCAAAGCCCCCAAAGCCCAGCAAGCCAGCACCGACGCGGGCAGGAGCACCGCCAAGCGCCAGCGGTCTGCGGACGTACAACCGGGGAAAGATCCTGATTGGAGTGGTGGACGAGGGCTCCAGTGACGGACACATCCCGAGGGACCAGTGGCGGTGGATCGTTGAGGAACTGCACAATAGGTTCGTGGAGGAGCTGTTGGCGTCAGGTGGGGCACTGCCCCGTTGTGAGGATGCCGGCTGGCATCAAGGAGGCGTGAAGGTGATCGCGTGCGAAGACGCAGCGTCGGTCACCTTCTACAAGAGAGCGATCGCGGGATTGGGAGAAGTGTTCCCAGGCGCGAAGCTCGCGGCTGTCGACTGGGACAAGATCCCCAGCAAGCCTAGAGCCAGGGCGTGGCTTACGCACAAGCCGGCAGAGCCTGAGAAGATTCTCAAGCTTCTGCAGCTGAGTAATCCCGACCTCCCCTCCTCTGATTAGCGAGTCGCCAAGGTTGAGGAGGCCGTTGGTCCGAGGCGCCAGGTTGTCCTGACTCTCAATGAGGGGACAGTCGAGGCGCTGAAGAGAAACGGGGGAGCACTCAGATACGGCTTCGAGAGCGTAGCCGTCCGTATTTATAAGGCAGACGCAAAGCCGGGCCTAAAAGAGGAGGATCCCGATATAGAGGGACCTCTCATAGAGGAGGCGCCCCAAGGATTGTCCGACGAGGAGGACATCCTGGAGGGGTACGTCTCCGAGGAGAGCGAGCTCGCGAGGGGCTTGAGCGGAGTCGGGATGTCCGAGGAGGAGGACGAGTTGGACGAGCCGACCTCGGACGCCGACATCACTGTGGTGGAGGTCAAGGAGCAGAATGTCGTTGACGTTCCTGCAGATCAACCTCCACCACAGTAAGGCAGCTTCCGCTGCTCTACTCGACCACCTGGCGGAAGGTGGCACCGACGCTGTCCTCATACAGGAGCCCTGGATCTGTGGCGACAGAATCCTGGGGCTGAGGGCAGCTGGCTATAGGCTGTACGCGGCCTCCACAACAGGTAAAACGCGAGCCTGCATACTCGCTAAGAAGGACTAAACCCTTTTTATGCTTCCTATTTTCAGCAATGAAGACTTCCTAACAGCATGTCTAGAGGGACCAAATGGATCCCTCCGGATATGCTCCGCATACCTGGGGCACGATCAGGACCCCATCCCCCCAACCCTGAGGCAAGCCACCGAGGACAGCAAAAAGCTGGGCGTGGACTTGATCATCGGGTGCGACGCCAATGCCCATCACCATCAGTGGGGCAGCACTGACACCAACGACAGGGGTGAGTCTCTTTTTGATTTTATCATTGCATCCAATTTACTGGTGGGAAACTCGGGGAACGAACCCACCTTCATCATCAAAAACCGCAGGGAGGTACTAGATATCACCCTTCTCTCTGAATCTCTTAGGGATACTCTAAAGTCGTGGAGGGTGCTGGAGAAACACTCCTTCTCCGACCACAGGTACATCCAATTCACGCTGGGCTTCGATAGATTCAACCCGGTCACTTTTCGGAACCCCGAAGGACTGACTGGGTGAAATATAAATCCCAGTTGAATAAGATCCTAAAACCCCTCCAACCCCAACCAACCTGGACTACAGTCCAGAGGGGTTGAGCGCCTTGTTAAAACCTTTACCGATGCTTGTAGCACGGCTCTGGATAGGTCCCGTCCCCGTAGTAGGAATGGGGGAAGACTGGGAAGAAGCCACCGTGGTGGTGCAAAGAATTAGGTAGCCTCAAGAAGACCACGAGGCAGTCCTTCAACCAAGCCAAGAGCGACAATACGGACGCATCGTGGCGCTTATACAAAACAAATTTGGCCCTATATAACAGGGAATTCAGAAAGGCCAAAAGAAGGGCCTGGTCCGACTTTTGCTCAGGAATCCAGGACTACTCAGAGGCGTCTAGGCTGCGGAAGGTCCTCTCGTCGACGCCCTCCAACCCGGGCTTTGTCAAGCGTCCTGATGACAGCTGGACGACCTCTAGTGAGGAAACTCTCGGAGTTCTCCTGGATGCTCACTTTCCTGCTAGCTCGTCTCAGAGCAGTCCGCCTAACCCCCCGACACGGCGGGGTCCGTCCGAAATGGACTACCTTCTTAGTGATAGGAACATCAAATGGGCAATAAACAGTTTCAGCCCATATAAGTCCCCAGGGGTGGATGGCATCATTCCTGCACAGCTTAGCTAAGCAGCCGATCTATCCACTTCCTGGCTTCGACTGATCTTCTCGATCATTCTCGACACAGGGGTCATTCCAAGTGAATGGCTCCGCTCAAAAGTCGTCTTCATCCCCAAGGCAGGCAAGCCATCGCATTGCACGCCGAAGGACTACAGACCGATTAGTCTCTCCTCGTCTCTACTCAAGACGTTGGAGAGACTCATTGGTCTGCATCTCAGAACTAACATTCCCCAATCATCCCTATCTGGATGCCAACATGCGTATAGGAGAGGCAGATCGACAGAGACAGCACTCCATTCGCTTACCACTTTAATAGAAAAGCCGCTCCACGAAAAGGAGTTCACACTTGTCGCCTTCCTAGATATTGAGGGCGCTTTCAACAACATCCTTCCAGGCTCAATCACGACGGCACTGACTAAGCTGGGGATTGACCAACACACAGTGGGTCTCATTGACCGGATACTGCGCAGCAGAACGGTTGAGGCAACACTGGGGGGGTCAACCATCTCCAGACAAGTCAACAGAGGCACACCCCAAGGCGGAGTCCTCTCCCCTCTCCTATGGAATGTAGCGGTCAACGAGCTGCTACAGGGCATAGAGGAGGGTGGTTGTCGTGTTGTGGCCGTTCTCGGGAAAATTCCCGCAAACCCTTTGCGATAGGATGAGCAACAGCCTTCGGTTTCTGGCGGATTGGACTGCCAGATGCGGACAGGCCAAGTATCTTGGTCTCATCTTAGACAGGAAACTCGATTGGTCCCTTAACACGTACGAAAGGGCCAAAAAGGCCACAATCGCGCTCTATACCTGCCGTAAGGCTATCGGGTTAAAATGGGGAATGACCCCAAAAATAGTCCTTTGGCTGTACACGGCCATTACCCGCCCGATACTCCTATATGGAGTGGCAATCTGGTGGCCAGCTCTAAAGCGGTCCACCTGCCTGGGCAAGCAAGGAAAATCCAACGCATGGCTGAGATCTGTATGACAGGCGGCCTGCGCACGACTCCTGGAGACGCCTTGGACGTTCTCCTGGACATCCTCCCAATTGAAATAATGGGAGAGATGACCGCGGCACTCTCAGCACTAAGGCTGAATGGCGCGGGTTTGTGGAGAAGGACGAGTTTCGGACACACGAATCTCGACTCTGCTTCACACCTTATTGAGGGGAACACATTTATACGGATGGCTCTAAATTGGACGGAAGGGTGGGAGGAGGTATATTCTCTGAACACCTGGGATTAAGCGTCTCTTTTAGGCTACCCGACCACTGTAGCGTCTTTCAGGCGGAAGTTTACGCCATCAAAGAGGCCCTTCATCAGCTCCCCTCAATCGGGGCTGGCGCCTCTATTTGCATATTCTCGGACAGTCAGGCTGCCCTGAAGTCACTTGAAGCTATCTCTTCAAACTCGAAGACCATCAACGACTGCCGCAAATCTCTTCACGAGATGGCGGAGCAGTACGACCTCCACCTCATCTGGGTCCCAGGACATAGGGACATCGAGGGTAACTGCGCTGCCGATGAGATGGCCCGGCAAGGTACAACCTCCCCTCTCCAACCGGACAGGGAGTTAGTTGACATGCCCTTGGCCACTCGCAGACTACTGTGCAAGGAGCACTTCCACCTTCTCGCGGACAGGAAATGGGAAAACCTAACCTACTGCCGCCATGCTAGAATGATCTGGCCACGCCGATCAGCAAAACGCTCCAAGGAGCTACTGTCACTAAGCAGGGAAAGCTGCGCCCTTGCCATTAGGGCTCTTACTGGTCACTGGCTGCTTGGAACGCATGCGTCCAGGTTGCGGGTGCACCACAACGACTTCTGCAGAAGCTGTAGAGATGAGGAGGAGGAGGAGACCGTTCTCCACCTCCTCTGTCACTGCCCGGCACTAAGCAGACGAAGACTGCAGTACCTGGGCTGCTTCACCCTTTTAGATCTCGCCGGTCTAAGCGGAACATCACCGAGGCAGATAACCCGGTTCATCCAAGGATCGGGTTGGTCCTCTCTCACGTAGGTCATTGGCCCATGAGCTCCTGCAGTGGACGGGGGATCTAGCCTATGCGGCATCACAAGGAGCCTCCTTAGGCTCAAGTGGATGGCCCGGCTCTATGCCGGGCTAATCACCGCCCTAACCTAACCTAACCTAACCTTCACTCTCTTAAAAAATTAAAACAAACCAGTCTATAGAGTGTTTCTAAAATCTCAATTTTGAACGCGACGACTAATAGGTGTTGGTGTTAATTCCAATTTTTAATTTTTTTAATTTTAAATTAAATTTTACACTGCAAATATTTTTGGTGAGACAATTTAATATACCAGATTTGAATTTTTATTTTACATTTAATTCGGTTTTGTGTATCACATCGCTCGAGTAGAAATTCTTGGTATTAGCTTCGCAGTCCACTTTGTATCTTTTATTGTCCCCACTCCACCGCTGTGAACCCGATACGGCCGCGCATGCATTTTTTATATTTCAATTATTTATTCTTCGCTTCTTTGCTTATAGTGGCGGAAGCTCAGCTCCCGCATACCACCTACCTTGCCGCTGCTCCGCGAGGCGACGGCTTGGTTCGAACAGCTTTATACATCGTTGCAAAGGCGGCGGCTACAGTCCCCGCGCACCCCTCACCCTACCGGTGCTTCTTTGTTTATCGTGGCGGAGGCTCAGTCCCCGCGCACCCCTCACCTTACCAGTGTTGGTACTTGGAAAGGCGGCAACTGAGCTCACATACATAATTGTTAAGGCGGCGGCCCCGTCCCCGCGTACTTCTTGCATTGCCAGCTGCCTTCATGGGCAAAATAGCTGAGCGGGCATTGCATACCAGTGCAGTTTAACTTAAGCACATATGAGCTCCCCGTTTACACAATATAGGGAAAATAAACGGTACGCTAGCAGCTCAGATTCCGACAGTGAAGGGCCCCCGCGCACTTCCACCCCAATACGGGCACCCGCTGACCCAACTTCAGTTAGAACCATGGACCCAGATCAGCTTAAGGTTGTGATTCAGGCCGCCGTTAATCATGCCTTGGCAGAAGCGGCCGGTGAAGCCATGCGCAGAGAAGAAGAAATGCGCCAAACTATACAACAGTTGGCTACCCAAATTGCAACGGTGCAAATCGCGCCCACACAAGCGGCAGCCCCTATAATCAAGGTATACCAACCCATTGATATCACGGGCACCGTCGAGTGCAATGTCCCACTGGATGCCGTAAAATGCTTGCCCGAATTTACGGGAGCACAAGAGACATATGTCTCTTGGCGACAGGCGGCGGTAGCCGCATATTACATATTTAGAAATTATGTAAATAGCTCACGCCACTACCAGGCGGTCGTTATAATCAGAAGTAAAATAAGAGGCCCTGCCGATGCGGTGCTATCTTCGTTCAGCACTGTATTGAATTTCGATGCGATCATAGATCGCCTCGATTTCACATATAGTGACAAACGCGCGATTCACGTCATCGAGCAGGAGATGGGCACCCTCAGACAGGGGAGCCTGACTATACTACAATACTACGACGAGGTCGAGAAAAAGCTCACCTTGCTTACCAATAAAGCCACCATGTCGTATGGAACGGCGGCGGCAAAAATCTTATGCGACAAATTTCGGGATGATGCGCTCCGTATATTTATTTCGGGACTCAAGCGCAGTCTGTCCGATGTCCTCTTCTCGGCGAAGCCGAAGGACATGCCAACTGCGTTGGCATTAGCTCAGGAAGTGGAATCAAACCACGAAAGGTACACCTTCGCAACATCGTTTGCAAAAAGCCTGGAGGATAGGGATAGGAAACAAGCGCACTCCCAAGTAAGCGGGGGAAAAAACCCACACTTTACTAAACAGGTTAAGGCTCAGGTACACTCGGCTCCGCATAACGACAGGCGTCGTGAAAACACACCAGAACCCATGGAGGTTGACCCGTCTATGTCCAGGTTGAGACAACCCACTCAGGCACAAGCCTACCAAAACGAGAAGCCCGCCCACTCCGGTCGTTCACGCGCTCACAAGAGACAGAGGGTTAATCACATCGCTCAGAGCGCAGATCAGGCCGAGGGCACATACGCAACCACAGCCTCCAGAGCGGCGGACAAAATCGACGACGACACCATTTCTGAATATGATTTAGAAGTGATTAATTTTTTAGGGGAAAATCCCTGCTGCCCGTCATCAGACGAAGAGTAGCGGGGAAAGAGATGAAGTTCCTCATCGAAACGGGTGCGTCAAAAAATTTTATCCGGCCTCACAAAGGCTTAAAAGGCGTTCGCCCCGTCGATTCCCCATTCACCATTCATTCACTCCATGGCGTTACCACAATCACGAAAACATGCTTCGTGTCGCTTTTTGATTTGAAGGCCACGTTCTTCATTTTACCTGATTTGTCTTCCTTCGACGCGATCGTTGGCCTCGACCTACTTAAACAGGCAGGGGCATTGCTTTGTCTGGCCTCCGGCCACCTCAGATGGGGCAATGGAGAAGAGAAAATTGAATTCCACCCATGCCCCGACGTCAATTTTACCGAAGTGGACTGCTCAGATGCGCCACCCTTAGTCAGAAACGCGTTCTTAGAAATGCTGAAGACTAGGAAGAAGGCTTTTGCAAACCCTAACGAGGCTTTGCCCTATAACACATCGGTGGTAGCTACCATCCGAACAGTTAGTGAGGAGCCCATATACGCAAAATTATACCCGTACCCAATGAGGGCGGTGGACTTCGTCAACAAAGAGATTGAAGATCTGCTTAAAAACGGGATAATTCAGAAGTCGGCATCCCCTTACAACAACCCGATATGGGTTGTGGATAAAAAAGGGACCGATGACCATGGCAACCGGAAAATGAGACTAGTTATCGACTTCCGCAAGCTAAACGAAAGAACAGTGCCCGATAAATACCCCATGCCAAATATTAACATCATATTGAGCAACCTATGCAATGCGAAGTATTTCTCCACGCTGGACCTCAAGTCTGGCTATCACCAAATCATTCTTGCAGAACGCGACAGGGAAAAAACCTCTTTATCTGTGAATGGGGGAAAATACGAATTTCGCAGACTACCGTTTGGCCTCAAAAATGCAGGCAGCATTTTTCAGAGGACAATCGACGACATCCTACGGGAACAAATCGGCAAGTTCTGCTATGTTTACGTTGACGACGTAATTATCTACTCCGAAGACGAGAACTCTCACATCAAGCACGTAGATTGGGTTCTAAAGAGCCTGCACGATGCGAACATGAGGGTATCGGTAGAAAAGTCCAGATTTTTTAAGAAAAGTGTGAGCTTCCTTGGGTTTATAGTCACTTGTAACGGTGCTACAACAGACCCAGAAAAGGTTAAGGCTATAAAAGAATTTCCGGAACCCAAAAGTGTTTTTGAGGTACGGTCATTTCTAGGCCTAGCCAGCTACTACAGATGTTTTATTAAGGACTTCGCGGCAATAGCAAGGCCTGTATCAGACATCCTAAAAGGGGAAAACGGAACAGTTAGTAGACACAGGTCACGAAACATTCCGGTTCAGTTCTCGGAGACGCAGTAACAAGCGTTCCAGAAACTACGAAACATCTTGGCATCCGACGACGTGATGCTAAGGTACCCCGACTACAAAAAGGCATTTGATCTAACGACAGATGCCTCGGCCCATGGCATTGGCGCAGTATTGTCCCAAGAGGGACGCCCAATAACAATGATCTCAAGGACATTGAAAAACAGGGAGGTTAATTACGCCACCAACGAGAGGGAACTCTTAGCCATAGTCTGGGCTTTAGCCAAGCTACGGCATTACCTGTATGCGGTTAAAGACATCAACATCTTTACCGACCACCAGCCGTTAACCTTTGCAGTATCGGAATCCAATCCGAATGCAAAGATTAAAAGGTGGAAAGCACGCATTGATGAATCAGGGGCGCGTATTTTCTACAAACCCGGCAAAGAAAACTTGGTCGCCGATGCATTGTCACGGCAACAAATTAACGTCATGGAGGAGCAAGAAGCTCAATCGTGCGTGGCCACTATTCACAGCGAGCTCTCCTTGACGCACACTATCGAAACGACGGATAAGCCCCTAAACTCCTTTCAGAACCAGATAACTCTGGAGGAGGCACGCTTTCCGTTAAAGCGCAGCTTCGTCCTCTTTGGAAACAAGAGGCGGCATGCGATTAACTTCCCCTGCAAAGAGTCATTGATTGATGAACTCGCAGATGTAATCGTTCCGAAGGGCGTTAACGCCATTCATTGTGACCTGCACACGCTGGCACTAATACAGGACGAGTTGGTTCGGAGATTTCCAGCCACCAAATTTTGGCACTGCAAAAACCGTGTAACGGATATTTTTGCAGTCCCTGAGAGACGGGAAATTCTTACCGTAGAACACAATAGGGCCCACAGGTCGGCCCAAGAAAACGTTAAGCAGGTACTCTCCGAGTACTACTTTCCGAAGATGACCAAGTTGGCTACCGAAATCGTAGCAAACTGCAAAACATGCGCGAAAGCCAAATACGATAGGCACCCAAAAAAACATGAGCTAGGCGAGACTCCGATCCACTCTCATGTGGGAGAACTACACATCGACATTTTTTCTACGGATAAAAAGTATTTTCTCACTTGCATTGACAAGTTTTCGAAGTTCGCAATTGTGCAACATGTCCACTCTAGGACAATCGAAGACCTTAAACCGGCCATACTACAGATTATGAATTTTTTCCCTAGGGCTAGAGTAGTTTACTGCGATAATGAACCCTCATTAAATTCGCATACTATCTCGACCATGCTTGACAATCACTTTGGCGTTAGCATTGCCAATGCACCGCCACTCCATAGCGTGTCAAATGGGCAAGTGGAGCGCTTTCATAGCACCATTTTAGAGCTTGCTCGTTGCCTAAAAATCGACAAGGGCATAACCGATACTGTGGAAATTATTTTGTTGGCAACCGCCAAATATAATAAGTCAATTCACTCTGTCGTTGACAAACGACCAGTTGACATCGTGCAGGAGCACCCAGATGACCCACAGACGGAAGTCCGGAACAGAATCATTAAGGCACAAAACACGCTCAGGACCAGGGAAAACGCCTCCCGACAACACAGAGTATTCGAAGTCGGCGAAGGCTGGGAAATAAACTCACACCCTTGTGCGAGGAGAGAGCCGTAGAAGCGGACCTGGGGACCACGGTCCTCATTAAGGGGAGGGTGGTCCACAAGGACAATCTTAAATGATATAACCTACAATGTCCTTTATGGTTTTTTTATTATTCATTTTTTTATATTCATTTTTTATATTATATTTTTTATCACACCTTCAAGCCATCCGGCGCACTTTAATTTTTATATTCATTAGTTATTACACCTTCAAGCCGCTTGGCGCACTTTATTTTTTTTACTATAAGTTCATTTTATCGGTGGTGGGAAAACCCTTTATAAGCATAAAAATAGCTAAAGTTTAATTTCACAGGATCGGACCAACATTTTGCATACTCCTGTCCTTGGCGTCGGCCCACGTTACCGATTATTCACAGGCCAGGTACATCCCTGTTGTAGATGGCGAAATCCTAGTATGGGAGGAGTTTGCTTACGTCACGCACACAGCAAACCTCTCAGAATATGGGCGCGTAATAGAGGAGACAACCAACATGATAGACATGTTTCCGCTATCCCATATGAAGAAGCTTCTGAGCGTGGATACCGCCCACCTCCAGGACTTGTTAGAGTCGTTGGGCGTTCATCACAGAGTAGCTAGGAGCTTGGATTTCTTAGGATCTATGCTAAAGGTTGTAGCAGGGACACCAGATGCCAGCGACTTAAAAAAAATCAGGTTTTCCGAAATAAAATTAGTCGAGTCTAGCAATAGACAGATCCAAATTAACACCAAAACCCAAAATCAAATTAATCAACTTACCTCTACCGTCAATTCAATTTTGAGATCAGCCAAAACCTCACAAATAGACACTGGACACCTATATGAAATACTGCTTGCTAGAAACCGCATGTTGATGGCGGAATTACAAAATTGAATGCTTGCAATAACCCTAGCCAGGATTAACATTGTTAGTCCGAACATTTTAGATCACGAAGACTTAAAAACAGTTTGGCTTGAGGAACCCACCGACACACCTATAGGAGATCTTTTGTCCGTCTCGTCTGTAAAGATTTTACAGTCCCGTAACGTTTTACACTTTATCATTAAATTCCCCAAAATTAAATTGGCCTGCAAGAAGATCACTATTCTCCCAGTTGCCCATGGTGGAACGATGTTGCAGATCATAGACAATGTCATAGCCGAATGCAGCGGAGAAGTTTACGCCATCAAAAACCGCTCCGAATCACCGAGAGCCACATTCTGCCGCCTAGCTTCAGAGAGTTCGTGCGCCAAAGAACTGCACGCCGGTGGGGTAGTACACTGCCGAGTACAAGAAAGTGACCTGCATCCGATAACCTACGTAGATGAAGGAATCATTATCATCAACGATAGGTCTGCCAAAGTGCGAGTGGACAACGGCACAGAAATCTGGACTCATGGCACACACCTCATAACCTTTGACAAACAGGCCACTATAAATGACACACTCTTCATCAACCACAATAACACCCAGAAGAGAGCTCCAGGGGCAGCAAGTCTTCCTTTATTGAACATCACCGCTACCCAAGATGTCCTCAGCCTCCCGTATCTTCACCGTCTGAGTGAACGAAACTTGGAGTTCATCAAGGAGTTCAGAGAAGAGATTGACAACCATCGAACACGTCTCGTAGCAACTATTGCAGGAGCAATATGCTGCGCACTCATCTGCATCGGGCTCATTTTTAGACGTTTCACTGAGGCAAGAAAATCCGCAGGCCAAATTAGGCAGGTTATCGCTGAACTACAGACGGCCGAGGGCGGCCTTATTTCCGAGGGGAGAGTAGTTAACTAAGGTTAACCGGGCGACGGCTACGACCGATCGTCCGAAGACTCGCTCCGGCCAAACTGCTGACACAGCGTCTGGCCGGAAGCCCGTGCATAGCCGGCAAACACTACCCGGTTGGAGTGGCCGCTATGAGTCTCATATTTTGTTAGCCTTAAGTTCAGTTCGTTTTGGACATTCAAGAAATAAAGAGCCATCGCTCATGAACCAAACACTCCGGCATTCTGTCGTTAATTTTATATTGATCATAGCAATCTGAGTCCCTAGGCCAGTTGCATTAAGGAAGACAGTCATCTTCCCAACGTAATCGTAAATCGTATTAAATCTCCAAGTGGATTTATCACCCTCTTCCCCTGTGCGAGGGACACCATCAGCCAACCGGCACATCATCGGAGACTGCAGCGAGGGATCCCCCTGCGGCCACCCGAAATATTTTACTTATACATGAAGCTAACGGATGTTGTGCTAAGTCCATGTCGTTCTTTGTTGCGTGGCCTGGGCAAGGCGGGCACGGTACCGCTGGGAGTTTTCACTGAAGCTGTTCAAATAGACGATATGGAGACCGTACAAAATTTCATCGTGGTAGCGGATGAAAAATGGAAGATGATGCTCTCCTTGGATACGATTTTCTAGAAAAGTTTCAATTTACACTGGATGCAAATGGGTTTAAGTTTTCGTCGTTGTCAGCTTGTCCGGAGATAGCTGACATTAACCAGATAAGTATTCACGATTATGGTTGTACCGAGAGTAATGTGAATGCACCTCCCCAGTTTGCACCTATGATACGGAATCTGATAGACGAATATCAGCCAACCGCCGCTGTGGTGGCTAAGAAGAAGCTGGAGGGCGATCTGAAGGAGATCGAGACCACCATGGAGATGCATAACAAGGTGAATGACGATGCCCTGAAGCACGCAGAGAAACTGCAGCTGCAGGTCAAGGATGCGCTACGGGATGCCGAGGAGGCCAAGGCGGCCAAAGAGGAGCTGCAGGCGCTGAGCAAGGAGGCCGAACGCAAGGTGAAGGCGCTGGAGGCGGAAGTATTGCAGCTGACCGAGGATCTGGCCAGCTCGGAGATGTCGCGTCGCGTCGCCGAAACGGAACGCGACGAACTGGCCGAGGAGATCGCCAAAAATGCCAACAAGGGATCCCTGATGATCGACGAGAAGCGCCGCCTGGAGACCCGCATCGCCACGCTCGAGGAGGAGCTGGAAGAGGAGCAGTCCAACTCGGAGTTGCTGCTTGACCGCAGTCGGAAGGCGCAGCTGCAAATTGAGCAGCTGACCAACGAGAAGTCCAACTCGCAGAAGAACGAGAACGGCCGCGCCCTGCTTGAGCGCCAGAACAAGGAGCTGAAGGCCAAGCTGGCCGAAATCGAGACGGAGCAGCGCACAAAGGTGAAGGCCAAGATCGTCAACCTGGAGGAGCAGCTGGAGAACGAGGGCAAGGAGCGGCTGTTGCAGCAGAAGGCCAACCGTAATATGGAGAAGAAGATCAAGGAGCAAATACTAAAGGCTCAAGATATTTATAAACAACAGTACGACAAGAAACGTAAAGCAGAAGCTGTATACAAGGAAGGTGATCTGGTGGCAGTAAAGCGTACTCAGTTTGTTGCTGAGAAAAAGTTGGCAAGCGCTTTTCTAGGACCATATGAAGTAATAAGTAAAAGCAAAACGCAATGGCAGATATGAAGTTCGTAAAGCTGTCCAAGGAGAAGGCCCCAAAAAGACACATACGAGTGCTGATTACATGAAACTATGGAAGTTTGCTAAGAACAACGAGGATGACTTATCGTCTGGGACAGACGATGATGAGCAGGATGGCCGAGTGTAAACAATGATGGTCGTGACGGTGTGATAGTCTTGGTGGCAACGCTGCATATATTATCGATAGGATCAGAAGTCAAGAAGAAGGCGAGAGTAAAGAAGAAGTCGAGATTCAAGAAGTCAAGAAGAAGGCGAGAGTCAAGAAGAAGCCGAGATTTAAGAAGTTGAAGTCGAGAAGTTAAAGTCGAGAGTGAAGAAGTTGAGAAGTTATTACATATATTAAAAATGAAACAGTCGAAGAAGTCGAATTAACTTTGCTAATACATACCTATTCAATAAATATTACATACATACTTAATAAATATTACATATATATGCATATGTGATAGAACCGATAAATGTATCGAAATGCAACAAAATATATAAAATACATGTGTTTTACTGTGGTATTTGGAAAAAATATAATCAAGGGTGTACATAATCTTCAAAGGAGCTGCAAACATTATATTTCACTGAAATATTTTGTTATAATTCAACAGTAAGAATGTACAGTAGAATCCGGTTATAGCGACTTTCAAGGGACCGACGATTTTACGTCGTTTTAGCCGGCAGACGCACAAACCGGTAGTACTTTGCATACAATACCTTTGTATGCGAACCAATAGGCCATCAAATTTTCGTCGCAATAACCGGAAAAACGTTATAGCCGGAGTCGTTATAACCGGATTCTACTGTATATGAAATATGAAAAATTGTATTATTTTTATGTATTATTTCAGTTTGGAATTTTAGAAAACTCTGTAGCTCCCGATCTTAACTCTTCAACCTCGACTGCTGTTTCATGTTCGCAGGCGTGTGTGTGTGTATGATATGTATCATATACTAATGAGCCTAATAAGTACTAATATAATGATGTAAATAATAGAATGTTTATAAAATCGATGTTATCTTAATTCAAAACGATACTGTTTTTTTCAAAACCTTAACTTATAGCCTATTTACACTATCGTGCGTTACCTATCGATATCGAAGGAAACGCAATAACGTAGAATGTGTGTTTCTATTGCGTTATTGCGTCTGTTTTTGACAGCTGTCAGCATTTATTGAAAAAGTAAACAAAAATTGACGAAAATGAGCAATTCGAACAACGACGAAAGCCTGATATTATCAGCCATGGAGCACAATAGAGAAACCATGATGAAGGCCATGAATTTGGCAGCGATGTCTTTTTCGTTGGAGAAGCGAATTGGGATTGTCTCGTACTGCTTGGGATCTTCTACGGAATACCGCACTATAGCGAGTCTCTGGCTCACCCAATAATATGCAGGATTTTGGTTGCGAGTATCCACCAGGATCTCTCACCAATAAGTGAATAACAATATCCGTTAAAGAATTTGATGATATTGGAGGCAACCTTCTCAAGAAACTTGGATAGGAAATACAAACGAAAGCGCTGAACGCATTGGGCACTCCTGGGTCTAAATGTTCTTTGTGGAACCATTATTAAATAATTATTTTGTTCATTCATTTTAAAATATTTTTTAATTAAAAAAAAAGTGTTTTTACGCGGTTTTTTAAAACGCCATATTGCGATTCTTGAAAGAGGTCCAACCAAGCGGTCGGCTAGCATGGATCCCAATTTAAATTATATTTTATCTTTCTGTATATGTGGGAGTTCTTCAGAACTCACTGAATTCTGTCATATTCTTTGTCCACAGATCCAGAAGTGCCGACCAGAAGTCCCCAAGAGTGCACTGCTCAAACCGTCAGTTACTAGGTTTTGATTTTTATTTGGTGGTGAAACTTGTACGATAGTCCGAATATAGAGTTGTTATCGAAAAACACAGGTGTTATCGACACAGACGTAACTTGAACGCAACTTGGACGCAACTTTTTCCCACCTCTAGGCCCCTATACAAAACCTATGTAAAAAAAACTACGTTTGCTCTGAGACGCAAAAACGCAAAAACGCAGCCTAGTGTAAATGGGGCCTAAATATTTCATTACATTTTGTATAATCATTTTTAGGCGTATAAAATTGTCCAAAAAAGATAATCAACATGTACATATTAGAAACATTTCTGTATTTACCAGCCGTTCCCTACATTTTTACCCACCTAATAACGAAAAAATGCATGTTAGAAATAAGTGGCTATAAGTTAAAATTAAGTTTATACATTAAATAAATTTTATGCTCAAACAATGAAAAATATATATGTATAAGTTTAAATCACATAAACAAAAAATTAGCTCGTTTATGGGTTGAAACAAGTTTTAAAAAAATCGTAAACTTAGAATGCAAAAATTATTGAATAAAACTTAAATTCTTAAAAGAACACCAAAATATGCTTACGCTACTTTTGTAAACAAATGGTCACGATTTTATGACCAAAATTCTTATTTTTTTATCCGTGTTTCCATCAATTTCAAACTCTCTGCCGTAACCATTTTTAACGCTCCTAAATCAATTTGTAAGTCGCAAACATCCATTAAGTCTCGGTCCAGTACAATATTGCAGCCTATGGATTCATCAGCCACTACAATTAATCCAAATAAAGTCTTAATCTTTGTGACGGTTAGTCGGGGTTTCGAGCAGCGTAGTGGTGGCCCAGGGTCGTCGCAGATATTTATGTTTAACTATGTTCTTGTCTTTTCTAATTATTTTTACACTTTTTGAGAGAGAAACCTGCTCTTTCAAAAAGAGCGTAACTAATCAATGTGCCGAGAGCACACTAATCTTAATTTGCCTGCTACATTTTTGTATTCGGGGTTTTGTCGGCCGTAGAAGGCGTGTTTGCAGAGTTTGCGATAGAAGCGAAGGTAGTCGATGCGTTGTTTGTATTTTGTTCTAGTAAAATTAAACGGAGTTCACGGAAGCTACATTTTTTGCTTATTTTTGCGCAGAGCAGATCTCTCAGTTCTTGGTATTTCGGGCATGTTGGAGACGAAGCCGGGTGATCGCCACTCCAGTTGGCGCAATACATACGAGTGCATGGCACTGGAAGGTGTTTGGAGAGATTACAAGGAACGCATGTTGCTGCGTTCTTACAATGTTTTAATGTGTGGTCTAGGAGTTGACAAGATTTGCACCTCATTGGATTAGGAAAATATTCCCTAACCTTTACGGTATGCCAAGAGATGTCAAGCTTGCTTGGTAAACTGTAGGAGTCGAAGGTGACAAGAATTTTACCGAAGGCTTTTGCTTTGCCGTCAATTATTTTGGTAAATTTATAACCGCTGTGCACATTTTCCGATTTTGGATCTTCAACAATTTCTGTTTCGGGAACAATAATAAGACAAGGGGCAAAGATGGTGCCCTTAACAAAGTTTAGCGATTGGTGTAGTTTGCATTCAACATCGACAATACCGGGCAAATAGGTAACCTCGGTGAACTTATCGGCGACATCTCTGGATGTCGTAGAAATCTTGGAGATTTCTTTGCATACATGCTTAAGACCACGGTGAACTGGAAAGCAGGAGAACTCTAATAGTAGATGATTTCGATAAATCGCGGGTTTTTCTGCTGGGCTAAAGAAAGTTCTGGGAAATGCTCTGGGAGTTTTTGATATAATCTTTTTTTCTTCGCTTTGGGGCTAACGCTAAGACTGGCATAGCGGTTATCCCCAAGGTTTGGTGGCCCGGGGACCAACTACAAACTTGTGAAAACACACGTGCATGAAAAATAATTTTGATAGGAGTGATAGGACAAAGAAAGCGAATAGGGAAGAAACAAAACCACTGATAGTTGGGAAGACAACGACATCCGCACTCGAAGAGAGATAGTCGGTGACTGTCACATAATTTAACTCACAGTTAATTGAAGGACTTTACGACTGTCAGTTTAAGCAATTAAGGGAAATATTTCCTGAATGCTGTTTTCTAAAAAATGCTTGGTAAATTACCTGTTGTACAACTAATTTATGTTTTATCTCCCATGTTGGCATATGCGATAACGTTCGCTTAAGGGTCTCATTATTTTTTTGTGCTTCTGCCAATTTATTTTTTATGTTCGAATTTTCTATTGACTGCTTTAATGCTCGCCTGTTAAGTAAAGCTTTATTAAAAGAGAACATCTAATAATCGGGTTTTTAACTTACTTCTGTAAAATCTGCAATTTTTCGAGTAACTCGAACTTTTTTGGATCTTCTCCCTTCAATATACGCCATCGATGTACTCCAGTTGGTGTTTTCGCGTCCTCGGTAAGGGCTCTGATTCGTATACGCTCTTGATTAAGAGCGCGTTGCAAGCGCACAATTTCTTTCCTCATATCAGCAGTACTTTTAATAGCATGCTTTAGACATTCAGTTTCAGTATGGAGGTTAGATATTTCTTTCTTTAATAACCGGATATCTTCCACACGCTGATTGTATTGAGTAGTTCCGTTATCGAGTGCATTTTGAGCAATTTGAAGTTTTTCTTTAATAACAACAATTTCATCATTTCTGCGCACTATTTGCAATCCAACCAAATTCCGTTCTTTTCTCATTTCCTCCAACTCATGACGCATCTTCATAAATTTAAGCTCATCATTTGAAATTGCCTTAGCTAACATTTCATTTTTTGATTTCATTTCTCTCATATCTTTACGCAGACCAGCAACCAAGTTCTCCTTATTTTTAAGTTCAGACTGAAGTTCCTTAATGAAGTTATTAAGATGTTCAATTTTTAAATTTAATGAATTTATTTTTACTTCATTTGAGCTTATTTCCGTTGTAAGTTGTTGGATTTGGTAGCCAGATTTCTAATAAAGTAGATGATTTCATTTATCAATAATTTAAGAAACTAATAACGAAAATACTTACGGCTTGTAAAATTCTAAAATTATCCCTTTCCTGTGTCGTATTCTCTAAGCTACGTTGCAACATCATTTTTTCTGAATGTACAGATTCCAATTGCTTTTTGAAACTATGTACTTCGCGCTGTTTTTCATGCAGCTTTTCGGTAAGATCATTTACCTGACTAGTTTTTAATGATATTTGATCTGAAATAAATAGTTGAGTTATGACAATAAATAAATATTATGACAATAAATAAAGTTTTGAAATCGTTTGAACAACGATGTTTGTTCAGACGAACATGAATATATAAGAATTTACAACATTTATGTACCGCTGCAGCAATGTAATTTTGTCTGCCTATGTAAACAACGGTGGAGCGTTAGATATAAATACCTGGGAGTATACAACGAACTCCGCGTGGAAAGCTAAGGAAAGGGCGGACGTTTCTTGTCTTTGACAAATTTTTGTATCTTCATTAGTTTTCTCAGTATATGCGGTTAAAAAAAGTATCTTTTTTAAAAACGGGAAACTTTAGAAAATTATTTCTCGAAAATTCCAAGTATGTATCAGATTGAAATAAAAAAGTACGTATCGAATATTTTCAAGTAATAAATCGAAAAAAATATAAGAAGGAAAACAAATTTTGGTGGCTAATTTTGCGTGGAACGCCCCATATATGTAGGTATATATTATACATAACTCCATCTAGTGACAATATCTCAAAAAAGATATTTAAAAAAAAAATCAATCCAAAAAAAAAAAAAAACTACCTCCATTGCTCCACCAAAAGTGTCGAACAAACGATTGCATGGATCTTATCGCCGCTTTGACTGTTTACGAACAAGTTGACCGCTTCATATGGGCGGTCTGTGCTCTGCGCAAGTTCTGCCGCTTTCCCTATGGCGAATACTTTCTCCTGGAATATGCTGCATTGGCTTGGTAGCTTATACGACAGCCTCATTTCAGGGTCTGTGCAGTATATGCCCGCTCCAACTCCTTCTTCCATCTTGGAGCCGTCGGTGTATATATTGAGGTGTTGAGCATGGTCCTGACCTGTTTTCCAGTCGTCTGGTCCCATGAATGTAGTTGTTTTTACATCCGGGCACGTTCTGGTAACAATGTAGTCAGATATACTGCTCATGTCTCGATCAATTGAAATATGCCCGAATCCCTGTAGAGACATATTCTCTGATGCAACTAGGCGTTGTGCCGCCTTTGCTGCAATCAGTTGCGCGTGGATGTCAAGGGGATCAACTCCTATTATAGTTTCGAGTGCTTTTGTGGGGGTTGACCCCAGCGCCCCTGTTATGCAGAGCAGTGCCTGCCGCTGATTTCTCTCCATGAGCTTGTTATAAGTCTTCTTTTCCATGGCCTGCCACCACACTAAGACTCCATACATCAGAGTTGGACGCACCACCGAGATGTAAATCCAGTGCATTAGAGCGGGTGAGAGGCCCCATGTGCTGCTAAGCATCTTATTGGATGCATAAAGCGCTATGGTGGCCTTTTTTACCCTCTCTAATACATTGGGCTTCCATGCCAGCTTGCTGTCTAATACAATTCGGAGGTACTTGACTTGTGTCTTCAGGGTTAGCCTGGTTGAGTCAATTTTCGGGGGGACCCATAGCGGCACCTTGTATCTCTTGGTGAAGAGAATGAGGTCCGTCTTGTCCGCGTTGATACTGAGTCCTACCTTCTTCTCCCACTCACTTATCTCCCTGAGTGTTGATTCCATAATCGAACTGAGGGTCGATGGGCAGACTCCCGTGATAATTATGCTTATGTCGTCAGCATAGGCTGTTATCTTTGGGGCCTTCTTCTCGAATCTCTTGATCAGATCGTCTACCACCAGATTCCACAGGAGAGGCGACAGGACCCCGCCTTGCGGCGTTCCCCAGTGTGCTCCTTTCACCTTGGAGGCGGTGCCCCAATCGGATTGTACCCGCCTACAGCTTAGTAGATTTCTTATCCACAAACTGATGGCGGGGGGCGTGTTGGCCGCTTCTAGGCGGTCCATTATAGCGTCTGTGGTCACGTTGACTCACCTCTGTCGTTTATGTCGGGGCTTCCCCACACGCAGTGATGTGCGTTGGCGTCTGCACCCACGATCAGTTGCTGGTCGTTCGGGCTGGCTTCCACCATGCTCCTAAGTTCCTCCGGTGGGGCCGTTCTGTCGTGTGCCATGTAGCAGGAAGCTACCATAAGGCGCTTCTTCTCGCTCTCCAGCATCACAAAAGTTAGGTCATCCGTGATGTAATGAGACATAAGGTTAGCATGCAGACCCTTCCGTACAAGTACGGCAGTTCTATTTCTGCTTACCGATGGTGAGTAGAACAAGTTGTAGTCAGAGGACTTCAGTCTGGCGACGGCACTGCCCGATGCAATCCATGGCTCCTGAACCAAAGCTATGTTCTAAGGCGATGAGGAGTTCCGTCGACGCAATCTCGCCTTTATGAAGATTGAGCTGCAGAACCCTGAGTGGCATGGGTACTGGGCTCATCTCCATTCGACGGGTTTACTGTCAAAGTCAGGTCACCGTCCTCCGCGTCAGCGAGGAAAGATGTGGTTTCACATCATAGGTGGTAGACATGATGGTCCACTCCGACTTGTTGCTAAGCTCCGTCTTAAAGAGCTTATCAAAGCTGAACTTGGCCAATTGAACATTCTGCGGATATTCTAATAACAGGTCAGCCGCGTCAGTTGGTCTTGCCCCTGTTATCCTCGTAGTAGATCTGCGCGCACTGTGCTTGATATGCAAGTGCAGTGGTGGAAGCCCGAGTAGCACATCCAGAGCAACGGATGGCCAAGTGCGCATAGCGCCCGAGATGCACGTGCAGGCAAGTCTCTGGAGTTTGCCCCCTCGTGACGTCAAAATCAGCGCTTTTCGCCAACGCCGCAGCCCCGTAGCTGACTATGGGCCGCACCATAGCAATGTACATCCACAGTAGGATCTTTAAAAACACTCCCCAATTTTTCCCTGCAAGAGATCTACAGCTCGTTAAGGCCATAGTAGCCTTGCAAACAGCATGTTCCACATGTTGTCTCCACAGTAATCATTTATTTAGAATAACTCCCAGGTATTTGACTTCAGTGGAGATCGGTATTTCTGTGCCCCCAATGGCTATGGGCCGAATGGATTTCAGCTTGTAGCGATTGGTAAAGGCGACAACTTTGGTTTTCGCTGGATTGATATTCAGCCCCACGTCTCAGCATAAGTCTAAGCTTAGTCTTAGGCCCATTGTGATCCTGACCCACAATGGGTTCTAAATATTACCATTACAGATTAGAGTGATGTCATGGGCATAGCTTTGACTTTCAAACCCATTTGCGGTAAGTTTAACTAGCAGCTCGTACACCACGAGGCTCCAGAGTAGTGGTGATAAGACAGCACCCTGCGGGCAGCCTCTGGTGGTTTGAGCTCTAACAGCTCTAACACACTGTTGACAGTGACTTCCGCTATTCTCCTATCAAGGAGTTTGTCCATAAAGGCACAAACAGCTACCGCTTTGGCCTTTACAGAGCGCTGTAGACTGTAAACCAGGCTCAAAAGAGCCTATTCGGTAAACTTTCCTTCTCTATAAACATGCTGATGCGCATGCAGAAGACTTCGCACCAAGTGCGAGTTTCTAATGTGGTTGTCTACAATATTCTCAAAGGTTTTTAGCAGGAAGGAGGTTAGGCTGATCGGCCTGAAGGATTTGGGATGAACCCATTGCTAGGCTTCCTCTGAAAATACGTATGAGGAACAACATCTGCTGTCTACATTGGAGATGGTTCTCCACAGAGGAAAGTGAGTTTGCAGGAGAAGTGAGTTTGCAGGAGAAGTTCCGCTTTCTCCTCCTCGTCCTCGGTGAATGACCCATCTGCCCTCTTCAGACAAAATTCAGAAAGTCCTCTGCCTTTTGAGATTGCCTTAAATACTCTGGCCGCAGGTGCGGCTTGCTCTATGGTGGAACAAAATATCCGAAAGTAAGCACGCTTATTGTACCGGATATCTTTGTTATATTCTGTCAGCTTTTCGGTGTATTATTCCCAATTAGCGCTGTTCTTGTTAGCTGTGTTAAACAGCTTTCTGACTTCTGGACGAAGTAGCCCTAGTTCCTATTCCACCAGGGATTGTCCCTGCTGGACTCTATGAATTTTTCGGGACAGCTTGCATGATATGCATCCAAGAAAAAAAGCTTTCTCTCTTCCAAGTGAACGGACGTGTTTTTTTCTTGCGCTCTCGTTTTGTGTTAATTTTTGCATTAAAACAACCGGGGGTTTTAAAGACATATTATCGAGTATATTTAAACAGTTCCATCACTTCTTTACATCTCCTTGTTTTAACTTTTCTTTTAGCTTCACTATAAGGCTTTCTCTATTTTGTGTTATCTGAAGCTGAAGGTTTATGTCATCACTGTCAATTACTGAAACTATTTTATCCTTGTTTTCACTTTCTTGATTAAAGGCTGACGGGTATCTGCTTAACGTATCCACATGGCTCATATATTTAAAGGTATAATTATAGTTTGCTAATACTATGGCCCATCTGGCAATATTTGAATTAAGGCGTCCTTTTCCTAGGAATAAAACTACTGCATTACAAAAGGTTACTATAGTATATTAAATCAATTTTCTTCTATGTATATTCTGAACTTTCGTAATGAGTAAACTACTGTTAATGTTTCCAATTTAAAACTCTAGTTTTGTTGCTCTTTGTGAAAAATAAGCTATTGGGTGAAACTTATTATCATCTCGTTTTTGTAATGAAATTCCTCTAAACCATTCACTAATTGCGTCACAATGCAATTATCTTTCTCTGATAGGATTATAAAGAGCTAATATAGGAAAAGAAATTAATTTTTCACGAAGATAATAATATTGATGCTTTTCTCCTTGAGTTTATACTTAGAGCCAGCTTTTGTACTTGCAATGGTTTCGCTTTTCGAGTATGCCGGAATAAATCGCCTTAAATAAGAAGATAATCCTAAAAACTTGTGACGCCTGCCGCGCACAATTAAAGAATATTCAAATTCGAACGAGCCGCGCGCGCGAGTTACAATCCTGTGGCCGAGGGAGAAAGGCTTTCAAAGAATTCAGCAGAATGACAAATCTTTATTTTTTCAATATCTTCGTCAGAGTTCGTATTGGCACCGCCTCCTTGTTCCTGGGTCCGTCTCCAAGTGTGCCCAAAGAGATAGGGGGCATGTTGACTCTCGGTATTGGTTCCAGTGTGACCGGAGAGAGGAGGCATGTTAACTCTGGGTCGGTCCTGTCTCCAGTGTGGGCATGTTAACTCCTCCCCCCCCAGTCCGAAGAGAAGGCCATAAGGGGAAATGGCCGGATCGGAGAAGGGTGATTAGGCGACGTGTTGTTGGTGTATGCCACGAACTCCGACGACATTTTGAATTTAACATTTTTTTTTATGGATATCTTAATATTAAACATGAGTGTTGTGTTTATAAACGTTACATCTAAAGCTAAAGTTACATTTTGTTTAATTATTATGTATTTTTGTATCGTAGATTGTTTCTTGTTAATGTGGGTTTTTAAGTTACTTGGTTTGATATATTTATTGAATCATGCTTGTCTATCTTATGTTTCTTCCATTGATTTCTTAACTATTTTTCTAATTTTTTGTTTGTGTAACTTTTGACCTTTAGTTGTTAGGAGAGTGACTGCTTTGTCTCTATCTACTTTGTGTATTGAAAATCTCGGTGTTATCTTGTTTCTACGGTTTTCTTTTCTAAATATTTTATAATTAGGATCGACTTGGACTGGTGTCTCCCTGTCCTTGTTTAATTTAGCCAATTTTTTCCTGTGGTCGCGCTTAAATGTTCCTGTACTTTTGGGTATATGTCTTTTCTAAATTCGTTTAATTTCTTAAGGTAATCATGGTGATTGTCGAATGTTATTGTTTTGTTAAATATGTGTGTTCTTCCGTGGAAGAGCTCGAAAGGGGTATAGGAAGTGCTGGATTGTATTGCATTGTTATATGTTGCTACTGCTTCTGCGAGTATTTGGGCATGATCGCGTTCTATGCGTGCTTCCTTTCTTTTGTTCAAGATTATCCTGTATAGTTCGGTTAAGGTGGAGTGCAGTCTCTCGACAGAAGCGTTGCCCGTTGATTGTTGAAATGAAGTTGTATGAGCCGTTATTTGGAATTGATTTAAGAAGTCGTTGAATAGATTGCCCGAAAATTCCGCGCCCTGGTCGAAAATTATTTTCTTTGGTGCGCCATAGTGACTTATAAATTGTAATAGGGCATCGACGACTTTTATTGAATTCCTATTGCTAAGGGGGTTGGCTTGTGCTAGTTTGGTGAATTTATCGATAATTGTGAGGTTACAAGTATTGTTAATGAAATATATGTCTATATGTACGACTGCCAATGGTCCATCTGGGGCGGTTGGGGTTTGCATCAATGGTTTATGGGGGTGTCTATCGTATTTTAGGGTTAGGCAGGTATCGCAATTTTTTATAATTTTTGTGATAATGTCTTTTAAATGCGGAAAATAAATGTCCCTTTTTAAATGGTTATATGTTTCATCTATGCCTCTATGATTGGTATTAAAGTGGTATGCACGAATTTCGTTTTCCTGATCATGAGGATTCGTAATTTCGGTTAACCATATATTGCAGCGGAAAATTTTGTATAAGTCATTTTCAAAGAAATAGTTATTATAAGACTCTTCTATTATTTTGAAAATATCGTTTGGTGCAAATATTGCGAATGTTTTATTCGGTTTCAGGATTGTTTGAAGGGTGTTTGTAACAGAGTCGAAAGTATGTACGGGTTCCGTGATAATATGTCTTACTTTATGGATAAATGGTGTTTCTACTTGTCTTAAAGTTGTTGATCCGATACGGAATATTATTTGGCAATTGAAGTGATTTAGTGGTTGCGAAGCGATTGGTATAATTTGTGGGTCCTCGTTTATGTTCAAGTTTGGCTCAATTCTGCTGAGTGCGTCAGCAACTACGTTTTGCGACCCTTTTTTGTATACGATTTCGTAGTCGTAAGCGGCCAGGATTGTTTTCCATCAAAGTAGTTTTGGATTCTGACCTTTCAAATTTTCTAGCCAGATTAATGGCTTATGGTCTGTGACTATTTTGAATCTACGCCCGAAAAGGTATGGTCTGAAATGACCTACAGACCAAATGATAGATAGCATTTCTTTCTCTATCGTCGAATAGCGGATTTCCGTGTCCGAGAGTGTCCTGCTAGCGAAGGATATGGGTCTGTCATTAGTATCTGGGCCTTGTGACAACACAGAGCCTATAGCATAATTACTTGCGTCTGTGGTCAGCGTGAACGGTTTATTGAAATCAGGGTATATGAGTATGGGATCATTACAAAGAAGATCTTTCGACGTTTCGAATGCTTGTTTAAATTCATCGTCTATTATTATAGATTTCTTCCCTTTTAACTGTCTCGTTATGGGTTTAGTTATTTTCGCAAAGTCCTTTATGAATTTCCTGTAATACCCTAATAGTCCTAAAAATGATTTAATTTCCCTGGTTGTCTTTGGGCAAGGGAAGTCCTTGATGGTTTGAATTTTAAGTGGGTTTGGTTTGACTCCTTCCTGGGTTACGATATGTCCCAGGAAGTCGATTTCCTTCCTTAAAAAGCTACATTTGCTTGGTTGGATTTTTAGATTTGCGTTTTGGAGTTTTGTGAAAACAGATTTAATATCTGCTATATGTTTTTGGAGTGAGGGTGAGAATACTATTATATCGTCGAGATAGACGAGACAGACGTTACCGACTAAGTCACCTAAAACGTTGTCCATAACGCGTTGGAACGTGGCAGGGGCGTTCTTGAGACCGAAGGGCATTCTCGTGAATCATAATGCCCATTTTCGACGGTGAACGCCGTCTTGCTCGCATCGCGTGGGTTCATTTGAATTTGGTGAAAGCCACTTGCTAAGTCTATCGTTGTGAAATACATGGTCCTCCCTAGACTATCTAGTATATCCGCAATGTTCGGGATAGGGTATCTATCAGAGACAGTCTTTTCATTCAATTTCCGAAAATCGATTACCAAGCGCCACTTTTTTTCGCCTATGACGTCACTTTTCTTAGGTACGACCCAGACGGGTGATGTTTTGCTCGAGCATTTTTGAAATTTGCTTTTTTACTTCGTCTTTATGTACAAATGGGTAACGGTAAGATTTTGTGTGTATCGGTATATTATCTGTTGTTGGTATAGAGTGTTTGACGGCGTTAGAGAACGTTAGTTGGTTGTTTTCGTTGTGGAAAAGTCTTTTGAATGACTTGCATAGTTTGAGTATTTGTTGTTTTTCCTCGCTGTTAAGGTGTTCCGTTTGAATTTTTAATTGTTGGTCATCCGGTCGTTCTGTATCTGTTCCCGCGGACATACAGTTGTAAGTATTGGTGGGTTTGTGGAGATAACTCTTCTGCTTGTAACGGTTCCTCGAGGTAAAGTGTTTGGATCTGGTCTGAGTTATTGCAGACTTCGAAATAGGCGGATCCTGCGTTTGCGGTGTATAAACCGCCTGTTATGGATATTTGATTATCCAAATTCATAGTTTCAAATATAAAGTCTCCCTGCATGAAGTTTACTGGGAGCGGAAGTAGCATTTTGGTATTTTGTGGCAGGTTATGTAATGTGTCTACAGGGTTTGCCCTTGTGAGGATTGGGATGGCGGTTTCTGGTGTTTCTAATATGGACTCGGCAAAGTTTATTCTTGCATTTAGGCTAGATAGGATATGCATGCCTAGGAGACCATTGAAGTGGGGGTGGAAATTAAATAATAAGAACTTAAAATTGGGAATTTTTTTGAATTGTTTGAAATTTATTTTTTCTGTATATTCCCGAATTTTGAATGTACTGAGAACAGTGTGGATATTGATATCTGAGGTTAGTTTTTTGATGTGATCTTCATTAATAAGTGCCGGGTTTATGAAAGAGTAAGTAGATCCAGTGTCTATTAGGAATTTTAGAGGATTTGACACCATGGAGTTTGGTGATAATAAAACAAATGGCAAGGAAGATCCGTGAGTCTTCTTGCTTTTGTAGCCGACTGGCTTCCCGAGGCTTCTATTTGAAAATTTGCATCATCGTTGATGTTACATAGGGGAGCTCTTGAATTACGGTTGTTTCTGTTTTGGTGACTTAGGGATTGATTTGGTTGGTCGTTATTGTGGAAGGGGTTTCTGCCCAGAGTTTCTTTATCTTGTCGACCATTACTATTGTTGTGGGAATTATGTTGACGTGTGAAGCGTCTATTATTATTGTTGTTAAAATTTTGTTGTCTCTGTATAAAGCGGACATTATTGTCATTGTTGGTGTTATCGTATCGTGGTACATGACGAGCGTTGTTGCCATTATTATAGTTCTGTTGTCGTGGTATGTAGCGACTGTTGTAGTCACTATTTGTTGGTTGTCCTCTCACGTATGGGTGATTCCTGTATATTGTGCTGTCGCGTCGTCGGTTTTCTTGTTGTTTGTTCAGGCTTCTAGAGAAGTTTAATTCAATCTGTCCGTACTCGTATGCTTTCTCGATTGTCTCTGGCCTTTGATTCCTAATGGCTGACCTAAGTGGGTCCTTTAATCCAGCTAAGAATGTATTTAGGCAGAATCTGTCGTATTGGTCACGTTTGGCCGCAAGAGAGTGTCCACTAGAGTCTGCTTCTCTGGCGAGTGACATTAATTCGCTTCTTATTTTTGCGGCTGAGTAATACAATTTTCCCATACTGAGTCCGTCCGGAAGATTATGTAGCTCTCTAACAAGCATTTCTTCTGTTTTCTTGTAGAGTATAGTCGCTTGAGGTTTGCTTTGATATCATCCCAACTAAGGAGTGCATCGCAGACATTCAGCGCTTCGTCTGCTCTGCCTTTAATTTTGTCACTGATAGTTCCAAGTAAGTACTGTCCGCATGTTGCTTGGTCCACCGATGAGGCTAACAAAAGAAGCTGATCTACTCTGTCTATAAATCTATCAAGATTGTCAGGTGGGCCTTCGTAGGTTGGTAGTTGATGTACAAGGGTTAGTAGTTGTTGTAGATTTAGGTTGGTGGTGGAATTTAGTGGCCCTGTGTCGTTACCGGAATCCATAGCGTTGGTGAGATTAGGATTATTGTTTTGCGATTGAACCGACTGGTCTTCCTCTTCTGTTCCTGTCGCTTCCCTTATCTCAGATAGTCTAGATCCGCTTCTTAGCCCTGATCTGCCCCTAACTGTGTTAGTAGTATTCTTTAACATTTACGTTTGTTAGGAATAAATCTGTATTTTTGTTTGCAAATAATCGCGATTAATTATATATTGGGGTATGGTTATGGTATTTGTATATTGAAAATTTTGTGTGTTTTTATTTTGGTTTGTTTAGTTTTCGTTTGTATATTAATGTAGTAAACTATTGTATTATATTTTATGATACTATGTTTATGCATCTATTTTTTAGTGTGTATTATTTCCAAAATAAAAGAAAACCTGTATGTGTGTGTCCGTTACGCAGTTTTCTCTTTTCCTTGTTTCGCGTTGTTTATTGTTAGTTGTATGTTTTTCGTGCAGTGCTGCTGTGCTTCCTTCCACCTTTGTAGTTTTCTACTGTTTTTGGCTTTGACTGTAATGCATAAATTAAATTAGTATTCAATAGAGCGTATTTTAGAGGTTAGTGAACATGTGACACCAGTAGACGTTAAGTTGTTTGTGGATTGTTTCGTCGTTTTCTCTTATTTTTCTTATTTCTTTTTATATACATATGTTTAATATATTTCTAGAATTGATTTTATTGCTTTTTTTTTTGTTTTAAGTGGTTCTATTCTCGCAGTGCGTGGTGTGCAAAAAGAATTCAATAGAATTCAACAGTGTAGAAGCGAACACAAACACATTCATGCTTACTTGTTTTTGCCGTATCACTGTTTATTAATTTTTTTTTAAATAAATTTGCGTTCATGTAAATTGATAAATGAAAACGATCCCGGTGCCTTAACAGCGATTGTTGTACACATATTCGGTCGTTAATCACACAACTCACATTTATTTTTATAAACCACTGTGCGGATATCCCGTTGTCTTGGCGGCGATTGATGTACATTCGCTTCTTGCGCAGCGAGTTCTGATTACAACTCAGCGCCAGTCTATCGTCACGGCAAAACTACAGAACTACAACAAATATAGGCTGCAATATTACCATAGTGATGAAATTGCTATTTTTTTGAAATGACCAAAAAGCATACCTATGGTGGTGTTCACGCAGCTAATAACATGCGTTCCTTGCACTTAGGACATCCAGTGACCAAGTCCCACAATTATTTATTTGTTTTCTTTGATGATTAGCGTTTTTGTTTAGATTTAATTTGAATTTCACAATAGGAAAACTAGCGTCGCAGAAAGTGAAGTCAAGACTAAGAAAAAGTAGCGATGGTAAAAAAAAAAGGACGCTATAGAGACTCGATAGTTGTACATACTTATAAATCGATAAATCATGACTTTTAATATTTCATAAAAATATGTGTGTTGCCGGATGTCAGAATCAAGTGTACCAATACAATCAAGTGTATACCAATACTCTCCCAAATACGCACACCAAGTGCTCTCCGACACACACAAACGGTCACCACACAGCAGTTTTATGTCAAAAAGAAAATTTTTTTTTTTTCATTTTCCACTTTTAATTGGTAATATTTTATGATTTAGGGTGTATGGATGATCCCGGTGCCTTATCAGCGATTGATGTACACATATACGGTCATCACACACAGCATTTTTTGTTGTTGTTATATTGTTGTAAATTAACCCGCACAAGCGATCCCGGTGCCTTATCAGCGGTTGATGTACACATATACGGTCGCTTGTGAAGCAATTTTACCTTGATTTTGTTTGTTTCTTTTGTTTTATTTGCACTTGCACGTCATTATGTTTCAATAACTTTTTACTTAATTTACTGTTTTACCACTCACAACCACTGCCGTCACATGTTCATTACCTCTTTTAGAATTTCAACGAAAAGCGTAGTGGGCATTGTTAATCCCTTGTCCGTAGTCCGGCTGCGCCAGTTACAATCCTGTGGCCGAGGGAGAAAGGCTTTCAAAGAATTCAGCAGAATGACAAATCTTTATTTTTTTCAATATCTTCGTCAGAGTTCGTATTGGCACCGCCTCCTTGTTCCTGGGTCCGTCTCCAAGTGTGCCCAAAGAGATAGGGGGCATGTTGACTCTCGGTATTGGTTCCAGTGTGACCGGAGAGAGGAGGCATGTTAACTCTGGGTCGGTCCTGTCTCCAGTGTGGGCATGTTAACTCGCGCGCCCAAACAAACCAAGGGTCACTCTAAACCCAAGATCCGGCCACACTAAGTCGGGCAAATCGAAAGCCCAGGCGGGCACACTAAACCCAGCCAAGCGCTATATAAAGCGGGCGGCTGGCCTCAGATTAATCATTCAGTGGTCGGCGCCGACCAAGGTGGAAGTCACCAGCGAGCAGCAACTCAGGATTAGGAGCCAGCGGTAACAAGGAATAAGACTGTAACCACACTAAGTATCTTTGCTGACGGCTTCGTCCTATTTAACCATACTACGTATCCTGCTGACGGTTTCGTCCTGCTTTATCAACACTACGTATCCTTGCTGACGGTTTCGTCCTATCTTATCAACACTACGTATCCCTGCCGACGGTTTCGTCCTACTTTATCAACTCTACGTATCCCTGCTGACGGTTTCGTCCTATTTTATCAACACTACGTATCCTTGCTGACGGTTTCGTCCTGCCTTATCAACACTACGTATCCTTGCTGACGGTTTCGTCCTGCTTTATCAACACTACGTATCGTTGCTGATGGTATCGTCCTATTTTATCAACACTACGTATCCTTGCTGACGGTTTCGTCCTATTTTATCAACACTACGTATCCTTGCTGACGGTTTCGTCCTGCTCTATCAACACTACGTTTCTTTGCTGACGGCTTCGTCCTACTTAACCATATTACGTATCTTTGCTGACGGTTTCGTCCTGCCGTATCAACACTACGTATCCTTGCTGACGGCTTCGTCCTGCTTTAACCACACTACGTATCTTTGCTGACGGTGTCGTCCTGCTACATCAATATTACGTATCCTGCTGACGGTTTCGTCCTACTCTTACCATATTACGTATCCTGCTGACGGAGTCGTCCTGCGATATCAACCATTATCCCAGCCAGGGCAAGGAGCCCCATACCCGGACCCCGGACACGAGGAGCGTTACCCGGACTAGGACGTTCGTCACCACGGACACCGCCCGTCTTCATATCCCGTAGCATTATAAACTGTCAAGAAACTAATAAACTTCGTATCTATCTATATATATAAGCCTAGTAAGGTTAAACTCTGCGCGTTCCACTGGGACTCGGGTCGGGGATTCCTTATCTAGCACCACTTTCCTGAACCAAATAAATGTCCTGGATGACCCTGGCCAGCCCTGACTACCCGAGGCTCGACTGAACGTCACAGGTGGCGCCCGAACAGGTTTAAGTGGTGATTAGAGGAAACCGACGCCGAGAAGTGATGACGAAGTGGGTTTATGTAACGACAAAGAGGATGAAGGAAGACAGGAAGTAGGAAAACGTCGACTGAAGGAAACGGTCAGAGGAAATTCGTTTGGAGAGAGACTGGATACGAAACGAGGATGGAGCGGAAGATAAACATCCAAGATCTCGATCAGATACGAAACTGGGGAATGCGGTATGATGGGACAACCAATCCTCTGGAGTTCATACAGAATATGGAGAAATGGGCGACCGGATTCGGCATTCAGCACGACGAATTGGTGCGAACGATGCCATTCGTGTTAGTAGACGCCGCGATTGATTGGTGGACCTGCACACCAAGCCAAATAAACAATTGGGCGATGCTGACAGAGGAGATGATGGAGTACTTCTGGCCAAGGAAGTTCCTGGAGCAACTCAAGGAGCAAATTGTGCAGCGTAGACAAGGAGAAGCGGAATCTACGAGAGCATACGCAATGAATCTCATAAACTTGATGAGGTTTGCAGGGTATACGGACAAGAAAAAACTGGACCGTGTGACGATTTGTCATTGCTCGGGTGGCTCAGGGATGGCCAGGATTCGTCTCAGGAATTTTATTTTTGGTTCGGGTTGCTGGAAGAGATTCCGACCCGGTCCCAGAGTAGAACGCAGGCTAATTCGGTACAAATTATCTTTCTGTTTATTGACTTAATGGGTACAAATTACTGATAGTTTTATTTCTCGTCGCCGGGTAACGTCGTGATCTAGTGACGTCGCCTTCGTCTCCCTTCCATCGGCTCGTTCTGAGGTCCTAAGAACTGGGAAGAGTGTTTAAAGGCCGTTCTGGTCTACTAAATATGAGAAGAGTTGAGTTTAGAGGCCGGTCTGGTCTACTAATTAGTGAGAAGAGTTTAGAGGCCGTTCTGGTCTACTATATGAGAAGAGTTTAGAGGCCGGTCTGTTTTTATATATAAAAGATTTTAGATGCCGTTCTGGTCTACTAATTAATAGAAGAGTTTAGAGGCCGTTCTGGTCTACTATATATCGAGAAGAGTTTAGAGGCCGTTCTGGTCTACTAAATAATGAGAAGAGTTTAGAGGCCGTTCTGGTCTACTATATATCGAAAATTTTAGAGGCGTTCTGGTCTACTATATATTGAGAAGAGTTTAGAGGCCGTTCTGGTCTACTAAATATCGAGAAGAGTTTAGAGGCCGTTCTGGTCTACTATATATCGAAAGGCTACTGTGATTAGTTTAGTTACCTATTTCGAGAAGGTTTAGAGGCTTAACGTAATACGCAAAGCTACTGTGATTAGTTAGTTACCACGCCGTTTACCCGTCTCCTGTGGTCTCCGATGTCGTCCTTACCGCTGATCCTTGCTCGTCCTTATCCGCTGGTCCTAGTCAGGAGACCTTTGCCGTTCGCCGGCCGAAACTGAATGAGCTCCGTAGTGCTGGGGTGCGCTTTATATAGCGGTTCGGCGGGGCTAGTGTGCCCGCATCGCCGCCCGCATTTGGCCGTATTAGTGTGCCCGATCTATCGCGGCCAGTGTGACCCGTCGTGCACGATCGTTGGCGCGCGCGCGCATTTAATTCAAATCAAATTCCATTCTTGTGTCTTCGATCGTTCCTATTACTTATTTATACCTAACCTAACGCGCGTCTGCGCGTCACAGCCGGATATACTATAACTGCAAGAGTGAAATAAAGCTATTTACACGAAGAACGGGGTTTAAAACACTGCCGGAGTTCTTAAAGATAGCAGAAGTGGTCGAGATGATTGAATCAGGGAGTCTCGCACATACACAGCACACACTCAACCCAGAGGTCTGCGTAGGAGGCGACGGTACGGGGCAGAATACAGCCACCAAAACCGTCGGGTGCTGTGAAACTGCGGCGAACCAACCGGAGCAGTCATGCCAGGATGTGCCAGATCCATGGAGCACTCTAGACGGTAAAGAGACCGAGGAGTACATGAGGTCAGCCGTAGGGAAAGAGGCTTTGCAGGAGGCCGACGTAGAGGAGAAGGAAGAGGTTGCCGCAGAACAGGCGTGCGAGGTGGAGAGGAGCGCAGAGCAACGTGGAGAAGACGAGGAACGTGGAATATGGTGAGCACAGGAGTGAGGAGCGGAAGACGACAGGAAGGAAGAAGAGGAACAAAGAGCGAGCAGGAGGAGGCAAGATGCCGAAGTTCACGGCGAGCGCCAAAAAGTCCCGAGCAAGGCTGATAGAGCCAGGGGCACCGGGGACGGTCCGGAAAAGGACAGCGCCACCGAAGATGGCAAGTCGACGACCGGCAGGACGAGAGGGAGACAGGCACGACGCGATGGCCTCGACGATGACGGATATCGTCCAACAGGGCCGGAGCGGGGAAAGTCAGGAGCCAGCGGTAACAAGGAATAAGACTGTAACCACACTAAGTATCTTTCCTGACGGCTTCGTCCTATTTAACCATACTACGTATCCTGCTGACGTTTTCGTCCTGCTTTATCAACACTACGTATCCTTGCTGACGGTTTCGTCCTATCTTATCAACACTACGTATCCCTGCCGACGGTTTCGTCCTACTTTATCAACACTACGTATCCCTGCTGACGGTTTCGTCCTATTTTATCAACACTACGTATCCTTGCTGACGGTTTCGTCCTGCTCTATCAACACTACCTTTCTTTGCTGACGGCTTCGTCCTACTTAACCATATTACGTATCTTTGCTGACGGTTTCGTCCTGCTTTATCAACACTACGTATCGTTGCTGACGGTTTCGTCCTATTTTATCAACACTACGTATCCTTGCTGACGGTTTCGTCTTATTTTATCAACACTACGTATCCTTGCTGACGGTTTCGTCCTGCTCTATCAACACTACGTTTCTTTGCTGACGGCTTCGTCCTACTTAACCATATTACGTATCTTTGCTGACGGTGTCGTCCTGCCTTATCAACACTACGTATCCTTGCTGACGGTTTCGTCCTGCTTTATCAACACTACGTATCCTTGCTGACGGTTTCGTCCTGCTTTATCAACACTACGTATCGTTGCTGACGGTTTCGTCCTATTTTATCAACACTACGTATCCTTGCTGACGGTTTCGTCCTATTTTATCAACACTACGTATCCTTGCTGACGGTTTCGTCCTATTTTATCAACACTACGTATCCTTGCTGACGGTTTCGTCCTATTTTATCACCACTACGTATCCTTGCTGACGGTTTCGTCCTGCTTTATCAACACTACGTAGCCTTGCTGACGGTTTCGTCCTGCTCTATCAACACTACGTTTCTTTGCTGACGGCTTCGTCCTACTTAACCATATTACGTATCTTTGCTGACGGTTTCGTCTTGCCTTATCAACACTACGTATCCTTGCTGACGGTTTCGTCCTGCTTTATCAACACTACGTATCGTTGCTGACGGTTTCGTCCTATTTTATCAACACTTCGTATCTTTGCTGACGGTTTCGTCCTGCCTTATCAACACTACGTATCCTTGCTGACGGCTTCGTCCTGCTTTAACCACACTACGTATCTTTGCTGACGGTGTCGTCCTGCTACATCAATATTACGTATCCTGCTGACGGTTTCGTCCTACTCTAACCATATTACGTATCCTGCTGACGGAGTCGTCCTGCGATATCAACCATTATCCCAGCCAGGGCAAGGAGCCCCATACCCGGACCCCGGACACGAGGAGCGTTACCCGAACTAGGACGTTTGTCACCACGGACACCGCCCGTCTTCATATCCCGTAGCATTATAAACTGTCAAGAAACTAATAAACTTCGTATCTATCTATATATATAAGCCTAGTAAGGTTAAACTCTGCGCGTTCTCACTGGACTTGGGTCGGGGATTCCTTATCTAGCACCACTTTCCTGAACCAAATAAATGTCCTGGATGACCCTGGCCAGCCCTGACTACCCGAGGCTCGACTGAACGTCACACACTTTTGCATACCATGGCGATCCTTTGGAACCGGAAGATGTGTAATAGTTGATGTGTGTTCGTGGTTTGGACTTATTCCTTTTCCACGTTTGCGAAGGCAAGTAGTGCGCCTGGCTTCTTCCTGACGCATCTTCTAGCGATGCCAGAACCGGAGTGCCTAGGTATTTTATTTTTGCCCTTGCTAGGGCCGGACATTTGCAAATGAGATGCTCCAAGGTTTCAGTTGCCTCGGATTCATCACATTTCCTGCATTTGGCGTTTTCGGTAACGCCCAGCAGTGACCTATGAGAATTCCCACTAACAGTCTGCAATCTTTCCTTGGAAGATGCAGCACGTAGTGACTGAGTTTTGCGTTGTGCTCTTTGCACATGATTTTTGATGTTTTGCAGGTTGTGCAGAGGCGACAGGACCCCGCCTTGCGGCGTTGCCCAGAGTGCTCCTTTCACCTTGGAGGCGGTGCCCCAATCGGATTGTACCCGCCTACAGCTTAGTAGATTTCTTATCCACAAACTGATGGCGGGGGGCGTGTTGGCCGCTTCTAGGCGGTCCATTATAGCGTCTGTGGTCACGTTGACTCACATCTGTCGTTTATGTCGGGGCTTTCCCACACGCAGTGATGTGCGTTGGCGTCTGCACCCACGATCAGTTGCTGGTCGTTCGGGCTGGCTTCCACCATGCTCCTAAGTTCCTCCGGTGGGGCCGTTCTGTCGTGTGCCATGTAGCAGGAAGCTACCATAAGGCGCTTCTTCTCGCTCTCCAGCATCACAAAAGTTAGGTCATCCGTGATGTAATGAGACATAAGGTTAGCATGCAGACCCTTCCGTACAAGTACGGCAGTTCTATTTCTGCTTACCGATGGTGAGTAGAACAAGTTGTAGTTAGAGGACTTCAGTCTGGCGACGGCACTGCCCGATGCAATCCATGGCTCCTGAACCAAAGCTATGTCGGCGGACCCTTGCTCTAAGGCGATGAGGAGTTCCGTCGACGCAATCTCGCCTTTATGAAGATTGAGCTGCAGAACCCTGAGTGGCATGGGTACTGGGCTCATCTCCATTCGACGGGTTTACTGTCAAAGTCAGGTCACCGTCCTCCGCGTCAGCGAGAAAAGATGTGGTTTCACATCATAGGTGGTAGACATGCTGGTCCACTCCGACTTGTTGCTAAGCTCCGTCTTAAAGAGCTTATCAAAGCTGAACTTGGCCAATTGAACATTCTGCGGATATTCTAATAACAGGTCAGTTGCAGAGTCAGCCGCGTCAGTTGGTCTTGCCCCTGTTATCCTCGTAGTAGATCTGCGCGCACTGTGCTTGATATGCAAGTGCAGTGGTGGAAGCCCGAGTAGCACATCCAGAGCAACGGATGGCCAAGTGCGCATAGCGCCCGAGATGCACGTGCAGGCAAGTCTCTGGAGTTTGCCCCCTCGTGACGTCAAAATCAGTAGGATCTTTAAAAACATTGATATTCAGCCCCACGTCTCAGCATAAGTCTAAGCTTAGTCTTAGGCCCATTGTGATCCTGACCCACAATGGGTTCTAAATATTACCATTACAGATTAGAGTGATGTCATGGGCATAGCTTTGACTTTCAAACCCATTTGCGGTAAGTTTAACTAGCAGCTCGTACACCACGAGGCTCCAGAGTAGTGGTGATAAGACACCACCCTGCGGGCAGCCTCTGGTGGTTTGAGCTCTAACAGTCACACTGTTGACAGTGACTTCCGCTATTCTCCTATCAAGGAGTTTGTCCATAAAGGCACAAACAGCTACCGCTTTGGCCTTTACAGAGCGCTGTAGACTGTAAACCAGGCTCAAAAGAGCCTATTCGGTAAACTTTCCTTCTCTATAAACATGCTGATGCGCATGCAGAAGACTTCGCACCAAGTGCGAGTTTCTAATGTGGTTGTCTACAATATTCTCAAAGGTTTTTAGCAGGAAGGAGGTTAGGCTGATCGGCCTGAAGGATTTGGGATGAAAGGGGTCTTTCTTCCCAACCTTCGGGATAAAGATCACCCTAGCTGTTCTCCATGCCCTAGGAATGAAACCCATTGCTAGGCTTCCTCTGAAAATACGGCTGCTCTATAGTGGAACAAAATATCCGAAAGTAAGCACGCTTATTGTACCGGATATCTTTGTTATATTCTGACAGCTTTTTGGTGTATAATTCCCAATTAGCGCTGTTCTTGTTAGCTGTGTTAAACAGCTTTCTGACTTCTGGACGAAGTAGCCCTAGTTCCTATTCCACCAGGGATTGTCCTTGCTGGACTCTATGAATTTTTCGGGACAGCTTGCATGATATGCATCCAAGAAAAAAAGCTTTCTCTCCTCCAAGTGAACGGACGTGTTTTTTTCTTGCGCTCTCGTTTTGTGTTAATTTTTGCATTAAAACAACCGGGGGTTTTAAAGACATATTATCGAGTATATTTAAACAGTTCCATCACTTCTTTACCTTCTTCTTCTCCTTGTTTTAACTTTTCTTTTAGCTTCACTATAAGGCTTTCTCTATTTTGAGTTATCTGAAGCTGAAGGTTTATGTCATCACTGTCAATTACTGAAACAATTTTATCCTTGTTTTCACTTTCTTGATTAAAGGCTGACGGGTATCTGCTTAACGTATCCACATGGCTCATATATTTAAAGGTATAATTATAGTTTGCTAATACTATGGCCCATCTGGCAATATTTGAATTAAGGCGTCCTTTTCCTAGGAATAAAACTACTGCATTACAAAAGGTTACTATATTAAATCGATTTTCTTCAATATATATTCTGAACTTTCGTAATAAATAAACTACTGTTAATGTTTCCAATTTAAAACTCTAGTTTTGTTGCTCTTTGTGAAAAATAAGCTATTGGGTGAAACTTATTATCATCTCGTTTTTGTAATGAAATTCCTCTAAACCATTCACAACTTGCGTCACAATGCAATTATCTTTCTCTGATAGGATTATAAAGAGCTAATATAGAAAAAGAAATTAATTTTTCACGAAGATACTTGAAAATATTGATGCTGTTAGCAGGGATGGTATAAGTACCATCCACCATCCCATTTAGCATTTAGTATTTAGCAGTCAGAATGTAGTATTTAGTAATTAGTATTTAGTATTTAAGTGAGATGTCCGTCAAATTAGCGTCGATGAGTTATCGTCGATATGGAACGGTGGGATATGGGAACACGGAGGAGAATTTTATTTTCTATTTATTTCGTAAATAAACAACTAAATCGAACAAAATAAAGTACCTACGTGTAGAGAATTAAATGTACTAATAGTTTATATTAGGTTTGGGCTGATTTGAATAATGCAAGTGCCTTAAATATCCATTGAAAAAATTGACTCTCAACCTTTTTTAAGATAGCTCCCCCCACAGCAAACGTGCCGCTATGCAGGGTAAGCCAGGTTTTGGAGCACAATTTCAAGTATTATCCCTGAAGGTTTCATTAAAATCGTAGATTCAGTTTTTGAGAAAATTGCCTAACAGTGGCCAAACCTATGGAAATCCCCCATACAAAAACAGGCCGCCAAAATTAAAGGTCATAGATCTTCGTTCTCGGTAAACGTGCCGAGATGCACGGTATATGGGCATATTGGGGATCGAATAGAGAACATTTGGTGAAAATTTCATTAAAATCGTAAGCACAGATTTTGAGAAAATCGCTTTACAGTAGAGCGTTCAAAAATCTGTTAAGGAAGGCGCGAGTTCCGCAGCTGGAACCGGTCGGGGAACCAGTGGTTCAACCCGCGAAAGAACCTATGTTACGTATTCAAAAAGTAGGCGGCAATAAAGCGGAGGAATTAATAAATAATTCAAATTTAATGATTAACTTTGAAACTCGCTAACAATTTGCCAAAAGCTATGCAAATATATAAAATATGTGTTGTGACCTCATTAATAAACACTGGTTCCAGACTGACACTAACGCCACAATGCACACTGGTTGTTTATGTGTTTGTTTTGGCAGAAAAACAAAAAAAATTTTAACGGAATAAAAAAATTTATGGTTTCTTTATATTTAGGATAGTCTAATTAGATAAAAAAAAGTCAATTTTTACTTTTTTATGCATCGCTGGCTTATCGCCAGCCTCTCAAAGACAGCCGATTGTCGATAACATGCGTAAGACAAAATTGGCGACAAATCATTTTGCAACATTTGTGGTTTATATTTCCTCAGAGAATTAAAAAAGTTTAAAGTGTTGTCATGGAAAATAGTAGCACAGGTATGTAGATTTGTAGTTCACTAACATTTTTGTGTATGTTATATGTTTTTGTGTAGTTGTATCGTGTTTTGGTTATATGCCTTTTTTACAGTCAACTTAACAAATGTAGCTGTGTTTCGTGGAATATAACTTTTGTATGGCAAACCACTGCAAAAGAATTTTAACGGCAAGTTATTAACTAACATGTGTATAATATTATACAACAAGTTCCATATGCTCCTTTTTGTTCCTTTTTGAAAAAATTACGTTTTTGTAGATGAATACATGCAGAGCTGCTAGACATTTAGAGCAACAATAGTCGCTCTGAGGATGCAGTTAGGCAGCATATATATAAAAAAATTTGTCAGAATAATTTAAATGAATGTTGTATTTCATTGGTAAATAAAAAAAATAAAAAAAAAAAAAAAATTTTTTTCTTTGGTAAAGTAGGCAGGTAGGCAGGTACGTAGGTAAGGCAACTATATGAAAGTTGACCAAATCACTTGAAACTTTGTGAATCATCTTGGGGGAAGTAAAGAGTAACACAAACCAAATTTGGTGAAGATAGGTCATCATTTCGAATTTCTGCCAGAAAAAGGCAAGAAAAAACCACTGTGCAATGGTGTGAGTCTTTGAATTTTGTTGTGTCCGTCCTATCGGGCCAAAAATATAATCGATAGTTGGGTTGCCAACCAGGCGAAAATAGGGATGAGAGCGCTGCACTGTCCGAAAAGGGTGCGTTAACCTGATACAAGAGAATACGAAAATAACGGAGTTCGAATCGCATGTTCTCGGAACTATGCTTCCTCCGGTGTTTCGATGTGGGAGAAAAATTTCGAACTCGAAATAGTGCGGTAAAGCGGCCCGCGAATTCAAAAATGTGATAAAAATTTAAATATTTCGAGAGGGCCGCCCGCAAGTTAAGGTGGCCGATAAAAGGCAAAGGTTTAATTGTAAATCCGGAAGAGAACCTGGGGAAGCCTGAAACCATCAGACCATCAAACCATCAAGGTGAGCTGAAAAGAAGAAGAAAAGTGGAAAAGGCAGAGTGACAATGAAGGTTACAATTTTTCTTTAGGGCCGACCACGCACCCGGGTTCCCAAAAGAAAGAATTAACGCCAGGCCAATATCCAGGCCTGGCGCAATTTTTTATTGGAAAGCACTATTTTCCTAAATGGCACTTATTTTCTTGGATGACCCTGTAACGTGTAACGACGGGTGCTGTGCTAAGACTCCTAGAATCGGTACTTGCGGGGGCACGCTATAGGATCCGGCCTTGCTCGTCGGCTTGGGGGGTGTTGTTCTTGCCTGTACCGATTCAAGCACAGCTACCCTTTATTATTAAATAGTTCGAAAATTGAGCGTGCTGCGACAATAGAATGAGCAATACAAAACCGGAAGAAGAGAACAGACGATTCGCGAAAACAGTTTAAGAAATAGGAAAGATGGCGAGAGATTCAGGAATGCGAACCCACGGCTGTTATCCGGGTCGCGTTGTGCCCTCCCATCCTGTTATCACGCCCTTAGAGCTAGGCTCTGGTGACCCCTTTTGAATATTCCTACGCACACGAATACATCAGCCGAGTTCAGTTCGCTTTAAATTTAAACATCCATGATTTATTCGGATTGTATAACTACCGTGGCGACAAGCTCACCAATAATACTTAGAATAATGAAGGAATGGAACATTGTCCTCCGGCAATTAATAGAATTAAAGAACTAGAATTTAGACAATCGGGCTAAAGTTTTCTTCAAGGTTTATCTACTTATTAATAAAGGCACTCGCCACATTATGTTTACTAAAATCCTCTTTTACAAACGTTATCGACTTTAGTTGCATTCAAAATCGGACTCTATTAATTCATTACTTATAAGAATTTGTACTCTAGACAATTTCATTAGTTTACGCTCTGATTCTTGAGTGCACTCGCCACATTATAATTCACTAAAATTCATTATATTAAGGTGGTCGACTTTTATCATATTCAAAATTTAAATTCTTTTAATCCACTAATTTAAACCACAATTCTTTAAACTTTCATTAGTGTACGTTACGTTAGCCGAGGCAAGTCATATTTAAGAGACGTCGGAAAATTCTTACTTTGGTTTTAAAACTCACTGTTCAATTTCTTATCCAACGACGAAGATCGATCTTCCGATGGTATAATCTGAAAGAAATGAGAGATCACGCGAGCCTTTTGCTCAGCACGAGAATGCACCCTAAAGGAATTTCCCTGACAACTCTCTTATTAGCCATGTAGTGGGAGCTCTTGCCTTGACCTACGCAATTCAAGCTTTTTACTATGATCGGATAACTTAAATGATATTAACTAGAATATAAACTTAATCAATTTTAGACAGATATATATACATATGTATTCAAATAAGGACTGGCTTCAGGTCCATTTGTTGATGTCCTGGCGACCAATTTATCAAGTCTCACTAATTTGGCACAGCGCTGCTGACCGACAAGGAAAGCCTTCTCAGCTTGTCTTAATGACGCACGGGTATTTACATTATCAAATTATCGGAGGTATACGGTTTGAGGAAAACTGTCTTTTCTGGATGAAGCATCCAACGGCTGAATGAACCTCTTGGCCTACAAGAGGCTAGCGGACGGAAAGGCGGTTAACAGGAATCTCCTGGTCGCTTGGCATAGGCGCACACGCGGCTCTATGGCGAAGGCATTGGGTCTCACTAATGGCTGGCGCAGAAAGCCTCACGAGGTTAAAACGGCACTGGAACTGCGGTTCCTCTTTACACAATCCCTGCTACAGTTCACCGAGGCACATCCGCACTAGAAACTCCTAACGGTGCGTTGGTGATCTCGCGAGGAGACGACTCAGAGTCAAGAACAAACTGGTAACAAATTTAAAATTCCATGATGATCCTCCTGGGCACGAATTTAATCGCTCATGGTGAGCCTTCTAGAAGCGAATTAACCTCCTATGGTGATCGTCTTGGAACTCCTTAAAGGTCTTCTGGTCTTCCTGCAGGGGTGGCGTCCGCAGGAGCACCCCTCAGGAACTCTCTCGCCGAGCGCCCGATGCAGAGCGTCTCGACCAGATTTCTCCTCAAAACACAATAAATCCACTGCCTTGCGCGGCCACAACCACGCTCCTGTAGCACGCTGTTGAGAATCAGGCCCACCGAGAGGGGGGGGGGGGGGACGGGGGGATTACCCCCGGGCCCGTAATTTTCAAAAGGGGCCCGAGATTTTCAGAAATGTCAAGCGGGGGGGAGGCCGGCACTTGGTTACCCCCGGGCCCCGATTTTCTCTCGGCGGCCCTGTTGAGAATACTGGCAGAAATGCCTCCCTTGCCGACCTTGCCGACCTGCAAACAGATTCAACATTAACCTCACTTCTGAAACTAGCCAAGTAATTTTATTACTAATATAATCCTCACACACTCGATCCGACAGCACCGCTGCCTTAAGCAGACGCCCTCGGGCGACGTTGATGACAGAGAAACCTCCCACAACACCTGAGAATAATTTCCATTAATTCCAATTGGCCAAGCAAATTTTGTTACTTTGCCATTTGACTAGCAACCGAGAGAATTCTCACCGAGTTAACTGCTATCGCTTCCTTCAACTACCCTGCTGCACACGCAGGCAAAGCAACTGGTGACTCCACACCAGACCACGAGGCGTTGTTGACTCCTTCATCTTTTGGAGATTCACCCGTCTGTATTCCAAGAAAAGAATAGGCCGAGATCGGCAAATGGCCGGCGGAACTTCGTGGCACGTAAACAGTGACAGGAGCCACGATTTACAACACTGGCTATCGATAACTCTATCGATATCTATATATCTATCCAGGTCATATTACCAGATGCCGGTAACAATGTTAGATGGCAACACCATTACCATATTCTATACCATTATCGAGAAATCATTTGGTAGGTCTGCCATTAAAATCCGTTAAGTATTAAGGGAGAAATTCCAATTTCTCTATTTTTTATTTAATTTTTAGGTAGAAATTGTGGTATTTTTTGGCTTGTATCAACTTCAATTGTATAGTAAACCGGAGCGAAAAATACCACAATTTCTACCTAAAAATTAAATAAAAAGATCAAGAACGAATGGCAACCAAATGATTAGAAAGTCGACGTCGTTTATGGCAACATGTCTGAACAATTGTTAAAATTGTCAAAAAAAATTATTTTCTGGCGATGTACATATGTATGATCGATATGGCGCGTAGAGCGTTCTTATCGATGTAAATGAACCGTTTATTAAGGGGGTCGGAAAAGAGAAATACTTGAATTTCTCGAAATCTGTACGAACGATTTTGTTTAAATTTAATTCGAAATTAGAGAATAATCTGCCCTTTCGTTTGATATACCGTGCATGTTGGCACGTTTACTGTGAGAGTCGTAATATTTTTTTCAAAGTTAGCGTTGAATTCTGTACCGGTTGGGTTCCAGGGTTCATATCGACGTGAATGTGCACCAGTGTTCATCAATGAGTTCAGAAAAGAGAAATACTTGAATTTCTCGAAATCTGTACGAACGATTTTGTTTAAATTTAATTCGAAATTAGAGAATATTTTTCCCTTTCGTTTGATATACCGTGCATGTTGGCATGTTTACTGTGAGAGTCGTAATATTTTTTTAAAAAGTTAGCGTCGAATCGTTAATGTTTTGTATCGATAGGACTATCGGCTGTTGTTTCCACAACACATATTTTATATATTCGCCTAGCGTTTGGAAAATTGCTAGCGAGTTTTAATGCTAATCCTTAAATACGCATACTTTTTGAATGTGTAACATAGGTTCTTTCGCGGGTTAAACCACTGGTTCACGACCGGTGAACGACCGGTTCACGATCGGTTCTCGACCGGTTCACGACCGGTTCCAGCTGCGGAGCTCGCGCCTTCTGTAACAGATTTTTGAACGCGCTACTGTAAGGCGATTTTCTCAAAATCTGTACGTATGATTTTAATGAAATTTTCACCAAATGTTCTCTATTCGATCCCCAATATGCCCATATACCGTGCATCTCGGCACGTTTACCGAGAACGAAGATCTATGACCTTTAATTTTTGCGGCCTGTTTTTGTATGGGGGATTTCCATAGGTTTGGCCACTGTTAGGCAATTTTCTCAAAAACTGAATCTACGATTTTAATGAAACCTTCAGGGATAATACTTGAAATTGTGCTCCAAAACCTGGCTTACCCTGCATAGCGGCACGTTTGCTGTGGGGGGAGCTATCTTAAAAAAGGTTGAGAGTCAATTTTTTCAATGGATAATTAAGGCACTTGCATTGTTCAAATCAGCCCAAACCCAATATAAACTATTAGTAAATTTAATTCTCTACACGTAGGTACTTTATATTGTTCGATTTAGTTGTTTATTTACGAAATAAATAGAAAATAAAATTCTCCTCCGTGTTCCATTTTCCCACCGTTCCATTTCGACGCTAACTCACCGACGCTATTTTGACGGACATGCTAATATTTACATATTTTGTGTAGGCATACGGACATATGTACGTCTAGGTAGCAACACTAGGGCCATACGCGGCTAAGGCACCGTTCTCACTTGCACTACTTTTTTGTACGTTCCAATAGAAAGTGACGGTGGATGTGGTTTTTCTTTAATATTAAAATTTTTTGCCAAATATATATAAAAGGTTGATCGTATAATTGGTCGCACGCCTATCCAGCGTCCCAGATCGACAATCGTAGTCCAGCGTAACCCAACGCCCCCATATCTGGTTTTCCTTAATCGACTTTTTCCCGATAATTAGTATTCTGCGCTTTATCCAGCAACCCCGCGTTTTATATAAAAACGATAACATAATTGGCACGATTATTACTTGTCACGCGTAACCCGGCGCCCCCAATTTCTTTTTAATTTATATTTTTTATCTAAATCGATAAAACTTTCCCGTTAATTCATTTAGTTGCGCTAAGTCTAGCGACCCCGGATTTATTTTCTTTCCATTCCTATAACATTATTTCGTTCCGATTATTACCTGTGTCACGCGTAATCCAGCGCCCCCTATTGTCAGTGTAAATCGATAACACATTTTTTTTTTCCGATTATTCAGTATTTTTTTGCGCTTCATATAGCGAACTCATATCACTCAAAATTGACAACCATTATATTTATCCGTCCGTTTTATCCATCAACTCCAGTTATTTTTTCCAATTGCGAAATATTTCGATCGATCCAACTGGTTGCACGCTTATCCAGCGTCCCAAATATAAGTTGTTTTTCGATCTTTCAACTGGTTGTACGCTTGATCCAGCGTCCCAAATATATAAGTTCTGTTTTTCCCCGATACAATTGGTTGCACGCTTATCCAGCGTCCCGACAACATAAGGTAACTCGATCGCTTAATTGGTTGCACGCTTATCCAGCGTCCCAAATACATACGTCTTTTTCTCGATCCAGTTGGTTGTACGCTTATCCAGCGTCCCAAATATATAAGCTGTTTCGATTCTTTCAACTGGTAGCACGCTTATCCAGCGTCCCAAATAATATACGTCTTTTTCTCGATCCAGTTGGTTGTACGCTTATCCAGCGTCCCAAATATATAAGCTGTTTCGATTCTTTCAACTGGTAGCACGCTTATCCAGCGTCCCAAACATATAAGAGATTTTGAAAGTTTAGGTGGTTGCACGCTTCCTCCGTATTTGTCCAAGTGGACAGATAGTTTCGCCCCCTTACGGTTTTCGGCTCCTACGCGAGCTTAATATGCCAATTGGCCACGGTGAGGAGGTAAAACCCCGTTTGACTGTCTCAAAAGCGTCTCAGCGAGTTAGAGCCAAGAGCGAGTCTTCTGTGGCCCCCAAAAGCCCAAATCCCTCTCAAAGTAGAACCCCATTGACAACTCCACTAAAATCTACGAGCACGTCGCTCCAAGTTCCGCGGTCAGTACCGAACACGAAATCTGCGATTTCAGACTTCTCACCCCAAGTTACTAGATCAGCCGCAAAAATGGCGCAAGCTGAGGCAGACAAGGCCTTGACGAAATTCATGACCGTGACCGATTGGGTAGGTCAGTTCGAAGCCAGAGTCAACACCCCAGCAGACACCAGTCCGTCAATCCACACGAGTAGGGTGCGACTCGAGCAGATCAGAGCCCTATGGGACAAGGTGGAGAAGGAATACGAGACTTGCTCCGAAGTTCTGTCCGGACTGAAGTGCACAGAGACAATAACAGTCATGCAGTCCAAGTATGACTATTGTTATACCGTTTACGAGCGGTGCGCTGCGAGTCTCAACGAGGTCATTGAAGGTTCACGCTCGCAACAGTCCGCGCAGGCCTCCACTTCGGCGCCTCCTCAGGGGGGGTGTCGCTTACCCCCAGTCGAGTGCGACACTTTCTGCGGGGACTATGTTCACTGGCCCACGTTTCGGGACCTTTTCTCAGCCATCTACATAAATAACCCTCGGTTGTCAGAAGTTGAAAAATTGTTCCATCTCAATGCGAAAACTAGCGGTGAAGCCAAATCCATTGTGTCCTTATCACCTCTAACCAATGATGGTTTTGAATCAGCGTGGAGGAACTTGCAAAATCGGTTCGAAAATAAGAGGCTACTGGTCAACAGTCAGCTGAAGACTTTGTTTAATTTACCTTCCGTCCCCCTTGAATGCGGCAAATAATTGAAACAGCTAGAGGGCACGGTCCAAGGTTGTTTAACGGCTCTGAAAATAGCAAAAATCGATACCACTAACTGGGATTGCCTGCTAGTTTTTCTGTGCTCCTCCAAGTTACCAAAGCTAACGCTGTCTCTATGAGAACAGTCCCTTATTAGTAAGACAGATATTCCACTCTGGGCTGAATTCACGGCCTTCTTACAAGATCGTCATCGAACGCTCGAGGCGATTGAAGAGTTTAAGCCAAACGCGGGCGCTCAATCCAGAGCACCGCGGACAATCCAAACTTTTGAGAATAGAGTTACAGTAAATCCACAATCCTGTAAACTTTGTTCTCAAGAGAACCATCCCATCCGAGTATGTCCGTTATTCTTACGAATGCCAGTAGGAGATCGGGAGAAATACATCAAACAGCAGAAGTTGTGTTTAAACTGTTTCGCCAGAACGCATCTTCTTAGGGACTGCACCAGCACGCATAATTGCTATACTTGCAGAGGACGCCATAACACTCTCCTGCACCGAAATAGCACTCCGGCAGTCCAATCCGCGGTCGATCCTGACCATCAGCCCCACTTATCCACATTTGAGCACCAGCAAAATATACAGTCCACTCCATCGACGAGTCAACCGAATGTGCAAACGTTCTTGGCTGTAAGCACTCAAGGGGTCCTCCTGAGTACAGCTTTAATAGAGATTTGCCATTTGGGCATCAAATACTCAGCACGGGCACTTATTGACTCCGGTTCTGAGGCAACTTTTATATCAGAACGGTTGTTCAACTTGATTAAATTACCTTATGAGTCCGTACAAGCTCAAGTTTCAGGGGTCAACCTCACTGTTGCGGCTCAGCCCCGTAAGCGCTGTCAGCTCAACATAGGTTCTTCAGTCAAGCCCCACATCCAAATTGAAACGTCTGCATACGTACTACCACAATTGGCCGGAATCTCCCATCCTGTACTATACCAGAGAGCTCTCTGAAGCAGCTGCCGCCTTTGCAACTAACGGATCCGAATTTCTACCGGAGTTCGCAGATCGACGTTCTTATTGGCGCCGATATCCTGCCATCGATCATTCTTAGCGGCTCCCATTCCAATATTTGTGGCACGCTTCTTGGCCAAGAGACCATTTTAGGTTGGATTCTTTGCGGGCCCATCGCAACGAATCCCACAAGTAAAATATGCTCATTTTCATCCCGACTAGCGGTCACCGAGTCCAGACTAGACAACATTCTCACCAAGTTTTGGGAGGTGGAGGATGTTCCAGTGAGACCGGTTAGGGAATCTACTATGTTTTGCGAGGAGAACTTTGTCCGATCCACCAAAAGGAACGAGGATGGGAGGTATGTGGTCTCGTTGCCCTTTAAAGAGCCGAACAATATCAATCTGGGACACTCCAGGTCAATCGCACTGGCTCAGTTCCTGCGAAATGAGATCCGACTGAGTAAAGACGTTCAATCAAAACAGCAGTACGACTCAGTCATTCAAGAGTATCTAGATTTAGGCCATATGCACCAAGTCTCTCCGAACGACTCCAGCAATTTTTATTTGCCCCATCACGCTGTCTTCAAGCCAGACAGTACCACGACGAAGGTTCGCGTTGTGTTCAATGCTTCCAGTCCCTCATCAAACGGGAACAGCCTCAATGATATCCTTCATGCGGGGCCAGTACTGCAGTCCGATCTGACTATCCAGATTCTAAAATGGCGGTTCTTCAAGTATGTTTTCAATGCCGACATCACAAAGATGTACAGGCAAATTCTGGTAAATTCTGACCATACGCGTTTTCAGAGAATCCTCTTCCGCAATAAGGTCGGAGACCTCTGCGACTATGAACTCGATACGGTTACCTTCGGCGTAAACTGTGCACCTTTCCTAGCCATCCGCGTACTACACCAGTTGGCTCAGGATATCCGTGGCCAATATCCGTTGGCGAGTGACATCATTTCGAATTTTATGTACGTTGACGATGTGCTCGCCGGCGCTCACACTAAGCAGTCGGCACTTTTAGCCATCGAGGAGCTTCGGCTGGCTCTTGAGAGTGCGGGTTTTCCATTGCGAAAGTGGACCTCAAACGAGAGGAACCTCCTACAAGCGATTCCAAAGGAGCACTTGGTGAGTGCCGACTTCCTTGAGCTGGAAGAGGCTAGTACGGCGAAAACTCTTGGGATCCGCTGGCAAGCTACGTCCGATAGTTTCTTTTTTATTCCGGTGGATATCCACCTCCAAACTGCTTACACAAAACGAGAGGTTTTATCTCAAATAGCCAAACTTTTCGACCCAGCAGGTTGGCTATCACCGTTCGTAGTCCGAGCCAAGATTTTCATGCAAAAAATTTGGCTACGGGAGCTGGGCTGGGATCAGCCACTCCCTATGGACCTCGCAACCCAGAGAGTTCCTAGAAGGGTATCCAGCCCTGAAGGAAATTCGTATTCCGAGATGGGTACGTTTCCATCCAGCTGCAAAACTTCAATTCCATGCGTTTTGCGACGCGTCACAGGACGCATATGGGGCTGCTATTTTCGTTCGGATCGAAACGACGGAAGGCTGTTGTACCCATTTACTGACATCTAAAACCCGAGTCGCTCCCGTCAGATCCATCTCCATACCACGCTTAGAGTTGTGCGGAGCAGTGCTGCTCACTGAGCTAGCAGCATCAGTAATTTCCGAAATGCCTCCTCGTGTCTATGAGACTTTTTACTGGACGGATTCTACAATCGTTCTGGCTTGGCTAAGTAAGCCAGCATGCTCCTGGACGACATTCGTGGCCAATAGGGTCGCAAAAATCGAACAGTCCACCAACGGAAGCAGATGGGGACATGTACGATCCGAGGACAATCCAGCTGATCTGGCAAGCCGGGGCGTTTCAGCCCAAGAGCTTGAGAACAGCGCACTGTGGTGGCATGGGCCAGCTTGGTTGCACCTCAAACAGGAGCAGTGGCCGAGCGATTCAGGGGTCCATCCGGATACTGAGCTTGAGCAGCGCCCCATCAAATGTCACACTGTCACAGTACCCCCAGCAGTCGAGATCCTAGAGCGTTTCTCAGCCTTTGACAGGGCTCTGCGGGTTCTTGCTTATGTGTTTCGTTTCGTAAAAGGTTGCCGAGAGAAGAGTGTAGCCTCATCGGTAGAACTCACCGCGGCGGAATTGTCCGACGTGCAAGAGCGGTTAATCGTGCTCACTCAAAAGAACGAATTTCCCGCCGAATACAAGGCCTTGAACAATAAGCAGTCAGTTCCACCCGCAAGCGCAATTGCTAACTTAAACCCTTTTCTCGACGGAAAGGGGGTCTTGAGGGCAAGCGGCAGGTTACAATCATCTGAGATGCTTAGTTATGATGAAAAACATCCGATCATCATTCCTGCACGGTGTAGGTTCGCCAAACTCCAAGTCCTGTTTACCCATCGCATATCCTTGCATGGGGGGAATCAATTAATGATTCGACTGATTCGGTCAAAATTCTGGATTCCTAAGCTTAAAAGCTTGGTGAAACAAACAATACACTCGTGCCGAGTTTGTGTCATTCACAAGAAGAAACTGCAAACGCAGTTGATGGGGAACTTGCCCCGTGCGAGGTCCACGTTCTCCAGACCGTTCACCCATACCGGGGTGGACTTCGCAGGACCATTTGACATCAAGAGTTATGTCGGTCGAGCCTGCAAAATCACAAAGGGGTATGTTTGCGTTTTTGTATGTTTCACTACCCGGGCCATCCACCTCGAAGCGACCTCCGACCTGACGACCGAGAAGTTCTTGGCCGCGTTCTCCCGTTTTTTCGCTCGGCGGGGGTGCCCACAGCACGTCTACTCTGACAACGGGAAAACCTTTGTCGGAGCCTCCACGTCCTTAGCCAAAGACTTCATTGAAGCAACCAGAACGTTGGTTTTATCCCAGCATAACCTTCAGAACGTGACCTGGCACTTCAACCCTCCTAGCGCACCTCATATGGGAGGACTCTGGGAGGCGGGGGTTAAGAGCTTTAAGGTGCATTTTTACAAGCACACAGCCGCTGGGAAGTACGCGTTCGAGGAACTGGCTACCCTCCTGGCAAAGATTGAAGCCTGTTTGAACTCCAGGCCTATCTCGCCAATGTCCGAAGATCCCACTGACCTTGTGGCTCTTAGCCCTGGGCACTTTCTAATCGGCGGACCATTGCTTGCGGTAGCAGAACCTGAGATTGAAGAAAGTGCCAGCTCCATTATCAATCGGTGGCGGAGGTTGAAAGCCCAGCACCAGCAGTTCTGCCTGCGTTGGAAGGAGGAGTACCTAAAGGAACTCCACAAAAGAAACAAATGGAAGTTCCCAACGCGAGATCTCCAGGAAGGAGATATGGTGGTGATCAAAGAGGAGAACCTGCCAGCCAACGAGTGGCGGCTTGGGCGTATCCAAGGGGTCTGTCCGGGCGCAGATGGCAAGGTCAGAGTAGCGGACGCTCTCACGGCAAGGGGTGTCATACGACGACCAGTGGCGAAGATGATTCGCCTCCCAATGGACAGCCCTAATGAGTCTAAGAACTCCTCCATATAGCCTTTGACTAGTCCCAAGTTTGTGTCGTCCCACGTCGTCCGTACGTCCATGTGTCATAATCATCTGCATCCATATCGCCTCATTCTTCTTATTTATCCATTTCTACTATAGTTTCGTATATAATGGCTCCAACGACCCGCCACGTGGTTCGTCGCTCGGCATCCACTGATGTGTACCGATGTCGAGTCTGCAGGGGTGTTCACCCATTGAAGAGTTGCCAGCGGTTCCTGCAGCTACCGGCTGTGAAGCGACTCCGGGCAGTCTTAATTAACAAATACTGCGCAAACTGTCTGGCCCACGAGCATTTGGGTCGGTCATGTCACAGCAAGGGAGGTGCCACATCTGCCGAGGAGCCCATCACACCCTGCTGCACATCCGCGGCGAACAGTCGCGCTCTTCGAGGCCCGAACATAGGCGCAACCCCCGCGCGGCGCCTCAGCCTCAGCAGCGTCGGAGGGCGGTTTCAACCGGGTCACGACGCTCAGCCTCGCCGTTGGATGTGTCGCCACCACGCAGCTCAGTCTCAACGCCTCCGTCCGCGCCTATCCTGGTGCGTACGAGTGTGAGTATCCTTCCGACCGCAGCCGTGCTCATTGGATCCGAGCAGAAGCGGTTCGATGTGCGAGTCTTGGTGGATCCTTGCTGCCCTGTGAGTCGCATCCACGTCTCGCTGGTGAAGGCTCTCAACTTGGCCATCACGGGCATTGGCGGCGAACGGGTGTGCACCACCGAGATTCGCTCGAAAGCATCCCGGATGAGCAGGCAGCTGCTGATGCTGGTGGACGAGCAGATGCAGACGCGAACGCCGGCGCAGCCTCTGGATCCGAAGGTTCAGGAGATGTTCCAGAACTTGACGCTAGCGGACGACCGTTGGTTCCACCCATCGCTTGTATCGGCGGTACTGGGGGCAGATGTATATGCCGATCTGATGCTGCCAGGTACTCTTCCAGGCCAGGACGGCCTGCCCATGGCGCAGAACTCGACATTAGGGTGGATCCTTTCGGGACGTTGCTCCTTCTCCTAAATTGCAAGTCTTCCTCTTGCAAGGGGGGGAGAATGTTCATGCTGAACAAGGGAGTCAGCTATCCCGCCAGCAGACCATCACTGTTGGCGAAAAATGTACCTTTTACCCGGTTCCGAACTGGGGCACGAAGCCGCCATGTTCAAAATGTACGTCTAATCCGAGAATAAACCCCAAGCGACAAGTCGACCTTTTTATTAACGCTCCAGCACTCTAACGCATTTACTTATTTCACCCTTTGGGATATTTGGGACACCAGCTCGCCGGCCCCGACGATAAACAATATACATATACATATACATATACATATACATATACATATACATATACATATACATATACATATACATATACATATACATATACATATACATATACATATACATATACATATACATATACATATACATATACATATACATATACATATACATATACATATACATATACATATACATATACATATACATATACATATACATATACATATACATATACATATACATATACATATACATATACATATACATATACATATACATATACATATACATATACATATACATATACATATACATATACATATACATATACATATACATATACATATACATATACATATACATATACATATACATATACATATACATATACATATACATATACATATACATATACATATACATATACATATACATATACATATACATATACATATACATATACATATACATATACATATACATATACATATACATATACATATACATATACATATACATATACATATACATATACATATACATATACATATACATATACATATACATATACATATACATACAATTTTACTTCGAAAATCAGAGGTCGTTTGTGAAAGTGCACCGTTTGCTTCGCCCGTTTTATGGTGCTCATAATCGGCCATCAATTCAGACTGTGCGCAATACTATCGAGAAGTTTCGCAGCCAATTCACTCTTTTGGACCTCTGGCCACCGAGTAGACTTCGCAGAGTGCGCAGTGAAGAAAATATTGCGGCCGTTGAGGCCAGTGTAACAGAAGACCCGAACTCATCGATTCGTCATCGAGCGCAGGAGCTACACCTCTGCCCATAAACATTTTGGGTGAGAATGGTCTAGAAGACATTTGGTTTCAACAAGACGGCGCATCTTGCCACACAGCCCGTCAAACCATCGACTTATTGGGCGAAGTGTTCGGTAACAGCGTTATCTCCAGAAATGGTCCTGTGCCATGGCCTCAAAGATCGTGCGATATTACACCATTGGACTATTTTTTGTGGGGGTATTTGAAGTCGTTGGTCTATGCGAACAAGCCCACCTTGATTCCAGCCCTAGAAATCAACATTAAAAGAGCTATTGCCGACATACGGCCCCAGACGCTAAAAAGTGGTCGAAAATTGGACTTCAGGATGCAGTTTCTGAAAAACTGACGTGGTGGCCATTTGCCCGAAATTATATTTCATCATTAATGCCATAGAATTATCTTTCAAATAAAAAAAAAAATCTGATCCCTACCGCAACCTGTGCATTTTCTATCTCAATTTAAAAACATAAAGCTCATAAAAAAAACGCCCTATACATATACATATACATATACATATACATATACATATACATATACATATACATATACATATACATATACATATACATATACATATACATATACTATACCTATACATATACATATACATATACATATACATATACATATACATATACATATACATATATACATATACATATACATATACATATACATATACATATACATATACATATACATATACATATACATATACATATACATATACATATACATATACATATACATATACATATACATATACATATACATATATATACATATACATATACATATACATATACATATACATATACATATACATATACATATACATATACATATACATATACATATACATATACATATACATATACATATACATATACATATACATATACATATACATATATACATATACATATACATATACATATACATATACATATACATATACATATACATATACATATACATATACATATACATATACATATACATATACATATACATATACATATACATATACATATACATATACATATACATATACATATACATATACATATACATATACATATACATATACATATACATATACATATACATATACATATACATATACATATACATATACATATACATATACATATACATATACATATACATATACATATACATATACATATACATATACATATACATATACATATACATATACATATACATATACATATACATATACATATACATATACATATACATATACATATACATATACATATACATATACATATACATATACATATACATATACATATACATATACATATACATATACATATACATATACATATACATATACATATACATATACATATACATATACATATACATATACATATACATATACATATACATATACATATACATATACATATACATATACATATACATATACATATACATATACATATACATATACATATACATATACATATACATATACATATACATATATACATATACATATACATATACATATACATATACATATACATATACATATACATATACATATACATATACATATACATATACATATACATATACATATACATATACATATACATATACATATACATATACATATACATATACATATACATATACATATACATATACATATACATATACATATACATATACATATACATATACATATACATATACATATACATATACATATACATATACATATACATATACATATACATATACATATACATATACATATACATATACATATACATATACATATACATATACATATACATATACATATACATATACATATACATATACATATACATATACATATACATATACATATACATATACATATACATATACATATACATATACATATACATATACATATACATATACATATACATATATATACATATACATATACATACAATTTTACTGAAAATCAGAGGTCGTTTGTGAAAGTGCACCGTTTGCTTCGCCCGTTTTATGGTGCTCATAATCGGCCATCAATTCAGACTCAGCAATACTATCGAGAAGTTTCGCAGCCAATTCACTCTTTTGGACCTCTGGCCACCGAGTAGACTTCGCAGAGTGCGCAGTGAAGAAAATATTGCGGCCGTTGAGGCCAGTGTAACAGAAGACCCGAACTCATCGATTCGTCATCGAGCGCAGGAGCTACACCTCTGCCCATAAACATTTTGGGTGAGAATGGTCTAGAAGACATTTGGTTTCAACAAGACGGCGCATCTTGCCACACAGCCCGTCAAACCATCGACTTATTGGGCGAAGTGTTCGGTAACAGCGTTATCTCAAGAAATGGTCCTGTGCCATGGCCTCCAAGATCGTGCGATATTACACCATTGGACTATTTTTTGTGGGGGTATTTGAAGTCGTTGGTCTATGCGAACAAGCCCACCTTGATTCCAGCCCTAGAAGCCAACATTAAAAGAGCTATTGCCGACATACGGCCCCAGACGCTTGAAAAAGTGGTCGAAAATTGGACTTCCAGGATGCAGTTTCTGAAAAACTGACGTGGTGGCCATTTCGAATTATATTTCATCATTAATGCCAAAAAATTCTCTTTCAAATAAAAAATAAATCTGCCCTAAACCTATATTTCTATCATTAATAGCCATAAGAATTATCTTTCAAAAAATAAACAGGAGCCAGGGGTATAAAAAAACAACCTTAACGCTCTTCTACATCCCAATCTTAGCAACTCAGACCTAGCAGTGGCCAGGCTTGAAGCAGCGGACAGCCATGCTGACACAACCCGTACATGGCCCACGATGAACCGGCACCCCCCTGAAGCGTTTGTCAGGGTGATGCAATGGGCCGAGGACTCAAAAACGACACTCATCCTCGGGTGTGACGCCAATGCCAGGCACACACTGTGGGGAAGCAAGGAAACAAACGAAAGGGGTGAGTCTCTTTTTGAACAAATTATATGTCGTGACGTCACTATCTGTAACAAAACGGAAACGCCCACCTTAATTTTTCGAGTACGGAAGAATTTCAGGGATGAGGAAGAGGTCCTAGACATAACCCTCCAAATGGAGTATAGTAACTATAAGGTAGGAAATTGAGGTTTCGACAAATAACTCTTTTTCAGACCATAGATATATATTCGTTGAGATCTCGATGCCGACGAGAGAGACGGCACCGAAGCGCAACCCCCGTAACACAGACTGGAACAAATATGAAAAGATTGTACAGTCAAAGATATAAAACAGGAGGATCAGGTCCGATCCACCCCAGAAAGAATAGACAAGGAAGTCGAGGACTTCACGAATATTCTCAACAAAGCATACGAACGTACTCTAAGAAGACATACCCGCAATGGTGGAACAAAGAGCTTAGCAAGCTCAGGAAAAAGGCAAGAAAAGCCTTCAATACAAGTTACGGAACCAAACACTGGCAGCCGTATAAGGAAATACACAAGGAATACAAAAACGATATACGCAGCCAAGAAAGACTCTTGGAGCAGGTACTGCGAATCGCTAGAAGGAGTTAAAGACACGGCTTGGTTGAGCAAAAATACTAGCCAAGGGGCAGATCTGACGGCACAGGAAGTACGTCAGCAGAAGAGACACTGGAGATCCTGCTGGACACACATTTCCCAGGTAACCAGAAAGAAGAAATTCGAGCAGAGGAAAGCCAATGGCGGAACACCAGCTAAGAGTCGACGAGATCGTCACCATGGAAAGAGTCCAATGGGCGGTGGACTCTTTGATAAAGTACACAAGTCCGGGACCGGCAATGTTTCAGACAACAAAATCATGCACAGGGAGATGGCTGCAAGCAATCTTCCAAGCATGAGTAAATCAACACACATACCACTTCCGTGGAAGGAAGCGAAGTGATCTTTATACCAAAACCAGGAAGAAGAGGATACATCCAAGCCAAGGATTACAGGCCGATCAGCCTGACCTCATTCCTCGAAACAATGGAACGGATACTAGATATCCCATATCAGAGAAAGAACGGAGAAAACCCTTTTCGAAGCACAGCATGCATACAGGAAAGGTAGATCCACGGAAACAGCACTACACGAAGTAGCGGGATACATAGAAAAGGCACTGACATACAAAAATTACACATTGGCAACCTTCTTAGACATAGAAGGCGCCTTCAACAACGTAAACGCAGATTCCATCCTGAGCTCCCTCAACAGGATTGGGTTGAAGAAGGCATCAGAAAATGGATCGGCGCAATGCTAACGAGCAGAAGGATAACAGCCGAACTGAATGGCACTCATCACACGAGATATGTGAGGAGGGGCACCCTCAGGGAGGTTCTGTCTCCACTGCTGTGGCTAATTAACATGGACGACATATTGAGAGAACTCAATAGCGAAGGCGTGAAAGTGGTAGCATACCCAGACGACGTAGTTCTACTCACTTCAGGACCATTTCCAGACGTCATAAGCGAACTAATGACAAGGGCGCTGAAAAAACTCAACCAATGGGCAAAAGCCTGTGGGTTGGGCATAAACCCAAGCAAAACGGAACTTATGCTCTTCACAAAGAGGACAAAGATCCCCAGATTTAGTAAACCGAAGATAGACGGTACAGAGCTAGAGCTATCACAACAAGCCAAGTATCTGGGAGTGATACTGGATACGAAGCTTCTATGGAAACAAAACATCAACGAAAGAGTGAAGAAAGCAAGCATAGCTTTCTATTCCTGTAGGAAGATGTTCGGAAAAAACTGGGGCATAAACCCCAAGACAATACTATGGCTCTACACAGCGGTTGTAAGACCCATACTCACATACGGTGCACTAGTATGGTGGCCTGCACTAACTAGGGCATACAACATCCAGAAACTCACAAGGATACAGAGGTCGGCATGCGCTGGTGCCACGGGGAGCACTAAGATCGTGCCCCCAGCATCGCTGAATGCCATTCTAAACATAATGCCGATAGAACACTTCATCAGGAACACAGCAGCCCAAAGCGCGGTACGACTGAAGGCAAGCCAGAGCTGGAAGAACTACCACACCGGGCACTGTAAGATCCCGAACGAAATAAACGATCGGCTAACAGTAAATACCGACTACATGACAACCGAGATGCGGTTCGGCAATGCATATACTACAAAATACCCAACAAGAGAATAGTGGAGAAGAGGGAGTGTAACCGAGCCAGATGAGGTGGTATCACTCCACACCGATGGCTTAAAGATGAGCGGCGGGGGTATTAGCCGGAATCTTTGCCAAAACCTGGGGGATAAAGAGTCCTTCCACCTCCCAGGGTCAGCAACAGTGTTCCAGGCGGAGGTCCTTGGGATTTTTAAAGCAGCTGAACTTTCATTGGGCCGAGACCTCCAGAATACCAAGGTAAGGATATATTTAGATAGCCAAGCGGACATCAAATCTCTCACCAATAGCAAGGACGTCATCTACACTAGTCGTCAAATGTAAGGAGGCACTAAACAGACTCGCGGAACACAACAGGGTGCAGATAGCTTGAGTACCCGGGCACAATGACATCCCCGGCAACGAAAAAGCCGATGAACTGGCCAGGAAAGGGTCAGAAGAAATCATACTAACAACAGATATCCAAGTATCTCTGAACACGGTGCAAGCTGAAATTCACGACCACTTCAAAGTACTAGCCAGCAAGGAATGGTCGATGAAGGCGGAACACAGGAGATCGAAACTGCGCTGGCCTGAATACAATAGGAGACGGACTGCAGAGCTGACCTCAAGAGTAAAACGGACATCAGAAGGGTAACGGCAGCCATCACCGGCCATTAGCCAATAGGCACGCATGCCTGTAAGATGGTCCTACCCTATAACCCACACTGCAGAAGCTGCAAGGAACCAAACGAGCAGGAGACACCGGAGCATTTACTGTGTCACTGGCCGGCTTTCAACAAGCTTAGAGCGCGTCACTTCGACGCCCACCAACTCGGGTCACTAGGGGAAGTGGGGAGGCAGTCAGTTAGTGCCATCCTGGCCTACCTGAATGACACGGGCTGGTACTGAAGAGAGGCGCAGACTACAACCAGACGAGGATGTGGTGCAAATCGGAGCTAAGCTCTAATTGGAGGTCACAAATAGTAACCTCACCACTTATACCTACTTACCATAGGGGTCGGAAATGTCTCCTTCACTGCGTTGCAAACTTTTGACTAAAATTATAATACCCTGCAAGGGTATAAATATAGAGGATCTGAGGAATACGTCATATAAGGGTTTTGTAAAATTCGCATTCCTTTATGGGTAAACGAAGCCCGGATGATAGGCACCTCCATACATTTCGACCATTTTTCCTATCTTTAAACGCGTTTTCCCGAAAATCACCTTTTTAAACTTTCTGGTACCACTTCTTCCAGTAATTTTCATCGAATCGAACCAATTTGTTCCCCAGATCTTTATCAAATAATTCTCTATGCTTCTCCGAGTACGATTTAAAAAAAAATTTTTTTTTTTTAATTTGTACACCTTCCAACAGGTAAAAAATGGTTGAAAATTGAACTTTTTACAGAAAAATTTATGTTAAAAACCATTTTTAATTTTAAAAAATCGTACTCGGAGAAGCATAGCCAAAGTAAAACTGAAAATAAATAAAATGAATTTTTCTCATTTCATGCATGTATAAGGGTAGTACCAGAAAAATGACCCCTAAAATTTGGATGACCCCACTTTGACCCCATATAAACAAAGAATGATTAGCACATTACACACTTCAAATTTCCCAAAATGTTAAGTTTAAAGATGTACAAAAGTAATGCAAAAAAAAATTATCTCAATATCTAGTACAGTTTTCTCACAATTAATTTCTGAGAAGAAATGTATTTAAAGATGTACAAAAGTAAAAAAAAATATTATCTCATTCTCTTGTATAGTTTTCTAACAATTAATTTCTGAAAAAGGCGAAAATTTTAACACGTAGACGAACAAGTTAACAAATATTGGGATAATGAAAAGCGAAAAATTAATCTGCTACAACATTTACAAAATCCAGCGGAAGCAGTGTGTGCTCGACGATTTGCAAACAGTCAACAGCCTTCGTTCAGCAGCAAGTACAGACAGCTATAGAACCATACGCCATGATATCATTCATTGGTCAACTCCTCGACGTTGCCACTCTGGCCATCGCCGAAGTCTCCAGCGAGACCACCCAGCTGAAGCAAGGAGAAGATGCAGCCAAATAATTTTTTTTTATTGTTGCCCTGCGTGGCACACAAAATCGATGCACAGTGCTGCAAATTAATTTTAAACGACATATTGTAACATTGAGCGGAACTTTTTCTGCCCAATGAGTAGTATGGCCCGTAAAGCCGTACAAAAAATGAGGTAGGTTTTTTTGTACATTCACCCAGAAGTGAATTAATTTTAAATTTCCCTCCGCCAGTTGGCGTCAAGTAACCGAGACTATTTTTTATATTGACGTTAATCGTCAAAATTCTAATTTTACAATGGATCATCAAATCAAACCAAAATAAAACACGTTGAGATACTTGTTGAAAAATACAATAAAATCCGTGAATTGGTCTCAGATAATAAAAACAGACTAAGCAGCTTAAAGTGGGTGCTGGCGACAGACATCTTAAGACGCTTGCGTGAAAAATTGATTAGTGTATCAGATAAATTACAACTGTTTTGCACGTCTATATATTGTACACCTGCATAATTTGATCTATTTGTGTTGTTGTCAACGGCCGTTAAGGAGTCGGAAGAGACTAATAACGTGACCGAAAAACCAGAAAGCACCAGACAGCCAAATATAAACTTAATAATGGCTCAGACTAATATAAGTAATAATAATAATAAGTTTATAACCACAGCATCAAAGCTTATACCAGTTTTTGATGGTAAAGTGGAAAACTTGAGAAGTTTTTGGATGCTCTCAGTATAGTCGACACCATAAAAGGTGGACATGAGCAACTGGCAGTGTCAATAATCAAGACGAAATTAAAAGGGTCTGTTACATAGAAACCTAATAAACAGCGAGACAACGATAATCGAAGTCATAAAAAAGCTTCAATCCGCTGTTAAAGGTGAATCAGTTGAGGTTCTATCAGCAAATTGTTGAACCTACAACAAAAGAGCAAAACGTGAACGCTTACACACAAGAGGTGGAGCAATTAACTAAAGCTCTAGAGGGAGCCTATATTAATTATGGGCTTCCCCAAGAACTGGCAACCAAATACAGTGTAACACACGCTGTAAAGGCAATGACCAAAAACTATTCAATAGATAAGGTAAAACTTATCATGCAGGCAGGCACGTTCAACAACATGAACGATGCAATCTCCAAATTTGTGAACAGTTGCACTGACGCAACTGGGCCTTCAAATGCCGTACTTTATTATAATAATGTAGCGAACCGCGGAGGTTATCGTAGCCGAGGTGGACAACACCGAGGTGGATATAACCAAGGCGGCCGAAACCACGGCCCTACAATAACCGAGGTAATTATAAAGGAGGCCAACGGGGCAACTCCAGCATAATGCCGATAATGGACAAATCCGGGTTGTTCAAAACAACCCGGAAAACCAGCAGTGACCTTTAGGTGCAAAAACCTAATTATATGCTAAGGTTCATAAAGTAAACCTCAGTCTCAATATATTTATAACACTAACAAATGTAGCCACTTGCAAAAGTTCACATTTTTAATTGACACTGATGCAGATATATGCCTACTAAAAACCGATTCCGATGTCTTTCATGAAATCAACAGAGATAAAATAGTTAGTATTCAAGGCATAGGCGAATGAGTAATATACTCGAAAGGCCAAGCCTCCGTAGAGCTGCAGTCAGGAAATTATATAATCCCGCACAATTTTAACTTGGTTGATTTTAAGCGATGGGATTATAGATTTCGATTTTATAAAACGATTTAATTGCGTTTTTGATTTTTAAGAGTTAGAGGATTGGTGTACATTGAGACCATCTAAAATACAGTTTCCAATCAATGTTCCCATACAGTTTAATTTTGGTAATAATTCAATATATTTACCAGCAAGAGCTCAAGTCGTCCGAAAAATAGAGCTAACCTCGAATGAGGATAGCATATTGATTCCTATTTCGGAAATTCAAACAGGCATTTATGTTTCAAACAGAATTGCAACAGTATCAAATGCAATTGTCCGTTTACTGAATACAACCAGTACCGCCAGTTAATGAACATCAACAGCTTGCAAGCTTCCAAGCCATAAGGAGAGAACTGTACTAGCTCAACTAACAAAGAATTTTCCACCCCAGTTCAAAACAGAACTGCTGGAATTATGCACCATGTACAGTGATGTGTTTGGTCTTGAAACAGAGCCGATCACAACTTTTATAAACTAAAAATCGAGACTGAAAGACACAGAACCGGTATATATTAAACACTACAGAAGTCCACATAGCCATCTGGAATCCATCTGGATCCAAAAGTAAGTAGGGATACTGATTACGGATCGTATAGTCGAACCATCCATCAGAATATAATAGTCCCCTCATGTTAGTTCCGAAAAAGCGCTTCCAGGCTCAGTGGATAAAAAATGGCTATTAGTAATTGACTATCGTCAACTTAATAAAAACTTTTGGCTAATAAGTTTTCTCCGCCAAAAAATAAAAGATGTACTAGATCAACTTGGCAGAGCAAAATATTTTTCGTGTCTTGATTTAATGTCTGGATTTTATCAAAATTAACTTGATAAAAATTCAAGAGATAGCGGACAACTCGCACGTTGGAGAGACCAGATGGACGTAATTCTGGTGACGCTTGCGATCACCAACTGGCGGAGTCGCGCACAGGACAGAGGAGCGTGGAGGCAAATCGTGCATCAGGCTGTACCCCGTTAGGGGTGTTTATGCCATATATATATATATATATATATATATATATAATTATTCAACTCCAGTCCCATCTGCTGTCACAAATCTGGCAACTGCTTTAAGCGTTAAAGTGATTCTTTATTACTATACATGCTCTCATTCTACCTGTCGAGTTCGTATATAGAATAGTATATCCAGGTAGTGTCAGACCAGAAACTTGCTCGTTCCTGGTCCATGGTGGGTAGGCAACGCTGGTTTATCAACAAAAGAAATGCCTGGCTCGTCTTCATTTCTTTTTCGGTTTTTAGGATCGATGTATGTACGTCTGGGTTTTGCGCTCTCATACATTGGATATCCCTGGCATGGTCAGATTGCCCCAGTGGTACCCAGATGCGAGCTCTGGGTCTCCTTGAATCTCCCTGGCGTGGACCAACCTAATCCTTAGGCCGTTCCACGTGTTGCCGATCTTGTCCACACATTCTTCCAGGAAATAATTTTTTTTTATTATTGCCCTGCGTGGCACACCAAAATCGATGCACAGTGCTGCAAATTAATTTTAAACGACATATGGTAACATTGAGCGGAACTTTTTCTGCCCAATGAGTAGTATGGCCCGTAAAGCCGTACAAAAAATGAGGTAGGTTTTTTTGTACATTCACCCAGAAGTGAATTAATTTTAAATTTCCCTCCGCCAGTTGGCGTCAAGTAACCGAGACTATTTTTTCATATTGCCGTTAATCGTTAAAATTCTAATTTTACAATGGATGTTATATCAAATCAAACCAAAATCAAATCGACACCATAAAAGGTGGACATGAGCAACTGGCAGTGCCAATAATCAAGACGAAATTAAAAGGGTCTGTTACATAGAAACCTAATAAACAGCGAGACAACGATAATCGAAGTCATAAAAAGCTTCAATCCGCTGTTAAAGGTGAATCAGTTGAGGTACTATCAGCAAAATTGTTGAACCTACAACAAAAGAGCAAAACGCGAACGCTTACACACAAGAGGTGGAGCAATTAACTAAAGCTCTAGAGGGAGCCTATATTAATTATGGGCTTCCCCAAGAACTGGCAACCAAATACAGTGTAACACACGCTGTAAAGGCAATGACCAAAAACTATTCAATAGATAAGGTAAAACTTATCATGCAGGCAGGCACGTTCAACAACATGAACGATGCAATCTCCAAATTTGTGAACAGTTGCACTGACGCAACTGGGCCTTCAAATGTCGTACTTTATTATAATAATGTAGCGAACCGCGGAGGTTATCGTAGCCGAGGTGGACAACACCGAGGTGGATATAACCAAGGCGGCCGAAACCGCGGCCCTACAATAACCGAGGTAATTATAAAGGAGGCCAACGGGGCAACTCCAGCATAATGCCGATAATGGACAAATCCGGGTTGTTCAAAACAACCCGGAAAACCAGCAGTGACCTTTAGGTGCAAAACCTAATTATATGCTAAGGTTCATAAAGTAAACCTCAGTCTCAATATATTTATAACACTAACAAATGTAGCCACTTGCAAAAGTTCACATTTTTAATTGACACTGATGCAGATATATGCCTACTAAAAACCGATTCCGATGTCTTTCATGAAATCAACAGAGATAAAATAGTTAGTATTCAAGGCATAGGCGAATGAGTAATATACTCGAAAGGCCAAGCCTCCGTAGAGCTGCAGTCAGGAAATTATATAATCCCGCACAATTTTAACTTGGTTGATTTTAAGCGATGGGATTATAGATTTCGATTTTATAAAACGATTTAATTGCGTTTTTGATTTTTAAGAGTTAGAGGATTGGTGTACATTGAGACCATCTAAAATACAGTTTCCAATCAATGTTCCCATACAGTTTAATTCTGGTAATAATTCAATATATTTACCAGCAAGAGCTCAAGTCGTCCGAAAAATAGAGCTAACCTCGAATGAGGATAGCATATTGATTCCTATTTCGGAAATTCAAACAGGCATTTATGTTTCAAACAGAATTGCAACAGTATCAAATGCAATTGTCCGTTTACTGAATACAACCAGTACCGCCAGTTAATGAACATCAACAGCTTGCAAGCTTCCAAGCCATAAGGAGAGAACTGTACTAGCTCAACTAACAAAGAATTTTCCACCCCAGTTCAAAACAGAACTGCTGGAATTATGCACCATGTACAGTGATGTGTTTGGTCTTGAAACAGAGCCGATCACAACTTTTATAAACTAAAAATCGAGACTGAAAGACACAGAACCGGTATATATTAAACACTAAGAAGTCCACATAGCCATCTGGAATCCATCTGGATCCAAAAGCAAGTAGGGATACTGATTACGGATCGTATAGTCGAACCATCCATCAGAATATAATAGTCCCCTCATGTTAGTTCCGAAAAAAGCGCTTCCAGGCTCAGTGGATAAAAAATGGCTATTAGTAATTGACTATCGTCAACTTAATAAAAACTTTTGGCTAATAAGTTTTCTCCGCCAAAAAATAAAAGATGTACTAGATCAACTTGGCAGAGCAAAATATTTTTCGTGTCTTGATTTAATGTCTGGATTTTATCAAAATTAACTTGATAAAAATTCAAGAGATAGCGGACAACTCGCACGTTGGAGAGACCAGATGGACGTAATTCTGGTGACGCTTGCGATCACCAACTGGCGGAGTCGCGCACAGGACAGAGGAGCGTGGAGGCAAATCGTGCATCAGGCTGTACCCCGTTAGGGGGTGTTTATGCCATATATATATATATATATATATATATATATAATTATTCAACTCCAGTCCCATCTGCTGTCACAAATCTGGCAACTGCTTTAAGCGTTAAAGTGATTCTTTATTACTATACATGCTCTCATTCTACCTGTCGAGTTCGTATATAGAATAGTATATCCAGGTAGTGTCAGACCAGAAACTTGCTCGTTCCTGGTCCATGGTGGGTAGGCAACGCTGGTTTATCAACAAAAGAAATGCCTGGCTCGTCTTCATTTCTTTTTCGGTTTTTAGGATCGATGTATGTACGTCTGGGTTTTGCGCTCTCATACATTGGATATCCTGACCATGCCAGGGTCAGATTGCCCCAGTGGTACCCAGATGCGAGCTCTGGGTCTCCTTGGAATCTCCCTGGCGTGGACCAACCTAATCCTTAGGCCGTTCCACGTGTTGCCGATCTTGTCCACACATTCTTCCAGGAAGTTCCTCGAGAACTCGTCGTCGCACCTTATTACCCGGTGCCCTCTCACCACGTCCGAAGAGTCGAAAGAGGGGATAGGACCGCCCGGCATTGCAACCAACCTGTCGGTCAACATGTCGGACAACTTGGCCTCTATCTCCCCCCACTTCTCCGCCAGCAGGCGTCCGTCGTAGTTGAGCTCATCAACCAGCGCCATAGCCAGACCGTCTCTAGCCACCTCGCTGAACTTCTTCGGCTGCTTGACGAAGGATGTAGCTTTGCTTTTTGATAACACAGGCCGACAAAATTTTGACCCAGAAACCAGTATATACTTTTCCGAAGGTTTTCGGTGCGCTGAATCCGAATCCGAGGTCGAAATTTCCGATTTGGCTCTGGTTATTTAATGAAACTCAACGGCATTTAAAAGGGCAAGGGTTATACTTTAAAATGGCTTTTTTAGTATTTTCAGAAAAAGAACAAATTCGATGCTACATAACTTCAAATATAGGCAAAAAACTCTGTTTTTGCACTTTTAGGTTAGGATATCTCGGAAACCAAAGCCAATTCGGAAATTTCGACCTCGGATTCAGCGCACCGAAAACCTTCGGAATAGTATATACTGGTTTCTGGATCAGAGGGTCGAGCTGATTTTGTCAGCCTGTGTAATCTTCGAATTCCGCAATCACTGCACGGAATTTCGCTTTGTCTGCGGCGTCTAACGGGTCCAGCTTGCCTTCAGCCTCGTTCTTCGCTATCTTGCCGTGTGTGCCCTAGCACGCCTCTTTTTGTGTGACGGCGGCTCATCTTTGCCGCGTTTAGGTGCTGCGGTGTTGCCCAACTGAGCCACACCTGTGTGCGTTATGGCCTGGGGGGGTGCTAGTGCTAGCGCCCCCCTCGGATGACGACAGAGTGTTGATAGCCGGACATGGCATCAGCAGCTCGTCCTCATCGATATCCGATGATGGTTGAAATGCTAAGCCCTGCCTAGGCATTATCAGCTCCTCCTCGTCCATCTCGGACATTTTTCAGAGTTTAGCCTCCCCCACGACGTCCGAAGCATGGCTTTGGGAATTCATATTTCATCTTCATAATCGCTCACTTTGCTCGAAAACTTTGTTAGACGAAAACAACTCATTTCAGCGTAAACTAACAGAGTCGTTTAGCCTATGCAAAACTTAGGCAACCCAATTCATCCTTTCCAAAGATAGTTGATTTAACATTCTCAAAACGAATGACCGCCCATGATACAATTAGAAAGGTAGTCCAGTTAAATTTTGACAGACACTGAAATGAACTGAAAGGCACTGAACTGAACTGACAAATAGAGTGTGCTTATTAACCCCTAACTGGCCCTTGTAGTTCAAAATAGCCTACTAGATATCAAAGAGGTGAATTACTCTGTTTGCATGGAAGAATTAGCGTTGCGCATATTCTTAAGCTCGCAGTCAGGATACAGCCTAGAGACTGCTCCCACAACTTTCCTTTTTCGTCACATTGCGGTGCTGTCAATAATGAAACTCCAAGTACATGCTTGCGGCAATTAGAGCAATATGCCATGTAGACGCAACGGTTAAATATTTCAAATTTAACAAAATCGACCAAGCCCAACCTTCCTTGTCAACAACCAAACATGTACCGATCTCAGTGCCTGACGAGAGAACGAAAGACAGCCGACTGGACTACCTTTGTAATTGTATCATGATATAGGCCTTTCTCCCTCAAACTCTCCCTCTCCTAACAAACAAGCTTGTTGAGCGTTTTTCATTTGCGTTTTAATTTTAAAGAAGTAATGAGGCAATATATTGCGTTTAAAAAAAGTTAAAGAAAAGTGAAATTATATTAACAAGAAAGGAAGCTAACTTCGGCATGCCGAAGTTTAAATACCCTTGCAGTAAGTAGAAGAAGAAAAATGTTCTGACTTTCCGCTTTCTCGGGTACTGACATAAAGTAAATGTTGCAAGTGAAAAATGTTGCGAGCAAAAATGTTGCGAACAAACTAATTGAATTGATATATATATTCCTATGTCAGCTATATGATATAGTGGTCCGATTTGAATAAAATTAAAACCGAAATTCTGAAATAATACAAAATGGCCATGTCTCAAATTATATGAAACAAGAAAGGAAGCTAACTTCGGCATGCCGAAGTTTAAATACTCCTTGCAGTAAGTAGAAGAAGAAGAAAAATGTTCTGACTTTCCGCTTTCTCGGGTACTGACATAAGGTAAATGTTGCGGGCGAAAAATGTTGCTAGCAAAAATGTTGCGAACAAACTAATTGAATTGATATATATATTCCTATGGCAGCTATATGATATAGTGGTCCGATTTGAATAAAATTAAAACCGAAATTCTGAAATAATACAAAATGGCCATGTCTCAAATTATATGAAACAAGAAAGGAAGCTAACTTCGGCATGCCGAAGTTTAAATACCCTTGCAGTATGTAGAAGAAGAAAAATGTTCTGTCTTTCCGCTTTCGCGTGACTGACATAAAGTAAATGTTGCAAGCGAAAACTGTTGCGAGCAAAAATGTTGCGAACAAACTAATTGAATTGATATATATATTCCTATGGCAGCTATATGATATAGTGGTCCGATTTGAATCAAATTAAAACCGAAATTCTGAAATAATACAAAATGGCCATGTCTCAAATTATATGAAACAAGAAAGGAAGCTAACTTCGGCATGCCGAAGTTTAAATACCCTTGCATTAAGTAGAAGAAGAAGAAAAATGTTCTGACTTTCCGCTTTCTCGGGTACTGACATAAGGTAAATGTTGCGGGCGAAAAATGTTGCTAGCGAAAAATGTTGCTAGCCAAAAAAATGTTGCGAACAAACTAAATGAATTGATATATATACAGGGGTGCCACAGAAACCACTGCAAAAACCCTGAAAAATGATTCCGAGGTGCCACAGCAATTCCACTCAAATATTTTTCGAGTATTTGAAAACACATAACGTGACGTCATTTTCGATGCTACCACATCGATAGATTCTAAATTTCGAACTAGGGTTCAGTGATGCAACTCTTTGCAGTCAGAATTCGATATTGGGAACTTATATTATTTTCGCGCCAATATTTTAAACTTTTTTTTAATAAATGTAAAAAAAAAAATAAATTAATTACCAAAATAGGTTAAATAACATTATTTAAAGAATAATATAACCCAAAACCAACCATTCTACAATAATTTAAATAAAATGTTTGCTAACAAATATATGCGTGATTTCATCTGGCAACATGGCTGCCCTGCCAGCCAATATCGAATGGTTTGTGAAAAAACTAAAAACACAAAACTTATTCGATGTTGTATGGCACCGAGAAAATGGTTTAGCGGAAATGCCTTTTTGTGGAAATCAAAACGACTGTGTTTTGCATGGCACCCTGATAATTTAATTTAATTTAATTGTATTCAAATCGGACCACTATATCATCATATATATGTATATATATATGCCATATATATCAATTCATTTAGTTTGTACGCAACATTTTTCGCTCGCAACATTTACCTTGTCAGTACCCCGAAAAAAAGCGGAAAGTCAGAACATTTTTCTTCTTCTTCTACTTACTGCAAGGGTACTTAAACTTCGGCATGCTGAAGTTAGCTTCCTTTCTTGTTTCATATAATTTGAGACATAGCCATTTTGTATTATTTCAGAATTTCGGTTTTAATTTGATTCAAATCGGACCACTATATCATATAGCTGCCATAGGAATATATATATCAATTCAATTAGTTTGTTCGCAACATTTTTGCTCGCAACAGTTTTCGCTTGCAACATTTACTTTATGTCAGTACCCGAGAAAGCGGAAAGACAGAACATTTTTCTTCTTCTACATACTGCAAGGGTATGCCTATGTCATTGGTCAGGCTGTCATCTGAGCAACCTACAAACATATACGGATCCTAACAATATATATACATATATTGTTTAAAATATAATTTCTTTTAAATTAATTTAAATTATTATTTTTACTATTAAACGGAAAAAAAATAATTTAATACATTTAAAAAATCCGTGATGAATTGATTTGATTAATTGTTGACGAAATGTTGATGAATTGTTGGTATAAAATGTTGATGAACACGTGATGAAACGTTGATGAATTTAAGTTGATGACAAGAGCGGACATCCCATACAAAAATTCATCAACCTTTGTATGAACTTGTCATCAACGTTTCATCGACACACCCCCCCATGTGTATCGATAAAATGTTGATGAAACATTGATACAGGTACTGCAGGGTGTCTTTTATTGAAACACACACGTACGCAGACAAGACATTCGAATTCACTTTACTCGGACTTCCCTTCAATCGTTTCAGAATGTGCCGTTTGAATTGAATGAATTGAAGTCTGCAACGCGCGCTTACAAATGCATCATTTGCGAACGCACCGAATTCACTTCGTTCATTTTAACACGATTGTCTCATTTGCCGGTTTGAATTGTGTTATGCAGCCCTCTAGTACTTATGTATGTACAAACATATGTAAACATACATATGTATGAATGCGGCAAAATTTTACGATTTTGGTTGGAAATTTTTATTGGAAAATGAGTTGAAAGACTGCTTAATTATTATAGCGGCATACATATATATGTACATATGATATTACATCCGAGTGTATGTTCGGTTGGCGCAATAAGAGATTGAAAAGATGTTGATAGAAAATAATAATTACTTGAACCATAACAGCGATTCGAAGGTGTTCTTTGGCAATAGAAGATTTACATCCTTTACAATTAGCACGACCAGATCTGGCATACTCCGCCATGTACGGTAATTCCATATCCATAACTGCACCGGCGAATTAACTGAAACTCATATATTACAATGCGATAAGATCGGCTTAAAAATACTTAGGGATGGGCGATACTGTATCGATACTTCAAAGTATCGATACCCGGGCCTGAAGTATCGACATTTTGGGATCGATATTATGATATCTGGTATCATTTTGGTATCGATATTTTCTCTCTTGATACTTAGGTATCGTTTAGTATACCTATCTAGTGACATTACGCGTACGCGCGTTGTTCACAGTCAAAGTGCGCCAAGATTAAGTACTAAAATGGCACCAGTGAAAGGAGCGAGGTCCTACTTCACGATAACTGGCCAAAAAGCGCAATGTAATTTGTGCTCAATGATTGTGACCAACTCTGGAAATACTTCCAATTTCTGGAAACATCCCAAGCTTCACCACAAAATACAAAACTTTTTCCGAAAAAAATGTCAGGATTGAACATTCCCAAAAAACCCGACTGAATCGACAATCTCAATCTCAATCAGTTGATCTGGATGATCCCGAATCTCGATGATCTCACTTAAGCCCCTGAGCATTTGCAACAAAGATTATTTCTGGTCAGATGATAAGTTGTGGTTTTTGTAAAATGAAGATGAAGAGAAAATTATTTTAAAATTAATGTAAAATAAGGATGAAGAGAAATTATTATTTTAAATTATTTTATGTTTTTCTAGTATCGACACCCATTTTGTGAAAGGTATCGATACTTTACCCCCGATACTTAGATACCAGTATCGGAAATTCATTGATACGATACTGATACCAAGTATCGATACTCTTCGAAGTATCGCCCATCCCTAAAAATACTATCGTTTCGTTTCATTTCAGTCGATCATCACTTCTGGTTTTAAGAAATCGATGTATGGAAAAAATTTTCAATATATTTTCCTACACTACTAATAGCCTCTTTCCACAGAGATCCAATCTCCATCTCCATCTGTTTAAGGAAGTCGTTCCATTAGTCATTTAAAACAAAAAAATATATTTTTGTTCCTTCAATAGTTTAAATAATTATCAGAGAATATGCTTGCAAAGTTTGAGAGTCCAATTCCAACTAGTTTAGAAGTTACAGCTCCGAGAAGATGCTCGCCTAAGGCAATCGCGGACCAAGCTTTAAACTTTAAAGCCCATTTCCTGAAAATCTGAATATTTTTCAAAATTGTATCTCATAAAAAAAATGCCTGAAAAACCACATTTTTACACCCGACTGATTGAACAACCCCTTTAATCGATGAATTGGGTCGCCCCCATAAGGCACAAAATCAACATTAAAATATCGGATACAAAATTGCCCATAAAATGAGTATTAAAAGTAAAAAACAAAAATTTATTGAGTAAACAAACAAAAACATAAATTCATGAGATCATCAATCTTAAGGGAGGTTCATTTGAATTTGGCCGAAATAAGAGCAAACTTTGAGAACTTTTCGTGGAAAATGAAAAGACCTACAAAGTCGTACTTTGGAGCATAAATGTATTGTTTATTAGTGAATACAACAAAAATGTTTTTTTTAATATTCAAAATGGCTGCTTCAAAATGGCGGATCTCGCGAGCCCTCTTCGGGAAAAGAATGTCACCTTTTGTCAAGGCTAGGTCTTTTCGTGGTTAACTGAAGTGAGAAACTGTTTTAAATTATTAAAGTACAGGAAATTGTAGCGCTTGGGGCAAGACGGATTGGAAGGCAGGCCAGAAATGCGGTGGCGCCATCTACATGTCGTTCCCGCGTCGAAACAAGGGGGCAGACAAGGAAAGTCGGGGAGAGCGTTAACAGAGAAAGAGGCAACAGAGGCATCTGTCAGATTTCGGCAAATACCGTAGGTTTGGCTGGAGAGAGCAGAGATAGCTTCCCAGTTAGATCAACTCGACGCCAGCTTTCTTTTCCGATTTGGCTGTCCACAAGGTTAGTTCATCACCCGATAGTTAAACGGGACCAAGACCAGGAGGCAGATAAGGAAAATTGGCGAAATTTTATAAAGAAATACAGCTTCAGGCAGCGCTGAATCCAGCTTCAGGGTAAGCAAGGCCGTATAAGGAAAAAGCGTGAAGTTTGCGATTGTGCAAGGTGCATTTTTTCTATCTAGGGTTGGCGCTAAATATATAGCGCAATTGCGAGCCGAACGGACGACTTAACATCGAGCCAGGTGGCAGCGATTTTTCCTTGGAGAACGACGGATCACTCAGCCCAGGGAGAAACGAAACGGCGGCTCAAAACTCCCGCAGCGAGGAGCTGCATCTAACAATTTAATTAGGGATAACCTTTAAATTTAAGGCCTCTGAAAGGTAGAAAAGGGTTCCCAGCGGGCATAGATACTTCCCAAATAGAAATCGCGGCAGCGCACATAATTCTTTTCCATTTCGGCGGACGTTTATTTTGCTAATTACTCTCCGAGAGCCATCGATGACGTAGAAGTCTCCACGTTCCATTTTGTCGTCATGTTCCCTTTGCGCACTTAAAGAAGGGAACGGGAAGAGGAGGAACGAAAAGGAGAGGGGAGAATAATCAAGTCCAGCAGTTGCAAACGCGATTTCTTATTCGGCGGACGAGCAAAAGTTTTGTCGCGAGTTGTCCCCGAAATTTAGTGAATCCGACCAGAGGAAAATCCGCTGATCGACGGCGCGGGAAACCCATAGCGAGCGTGATGCGGGACGGCGGAAAACAGTAGGGCGTTTTTTTTTATAGTGAAATAAGTTATTTTCTAAGTGAGAAGTGGCAGTGTGAAGGAGAGAGGGAAAGATAAGGGAAAAATTCCATCATGTGTTTCTAGTGTCCCTTATGGGCTCCGTCTTCTTCTTCCTTTTTGTTTCTTTTTTTTTGTTCAGTTTTAGAAAGCCTATGATCTAGCAACAGGGCACAGTGGGTCGAAGACCAATGCAAAGGAGAAAAATATTTAAGTTTCCCACAGGTGCGGCAGACTCCAACGGAAGCGCTTTCGTCGGTGGAACTCCGGATCGTCGGTGAGTGATTAAATCACGTAATTGCGTGGCAATGATTGATGAGGTATAATTTGGTGAAAAAAGAAAGAAATTAAATGTGTCTGAGTTTTCAATTCCTTGTCCCACTGTCCGCCGTGAGCGAAACTAGGTCAAAGTTTTAGAGCCTCTGTAGAAAGGAAGAGGAGGAGTGCGAATTCAAGGCCAAGGCCAAGAGCGGAATGTCGGAATTAGAATCTGATGTTTTTTTCTGTTTGTCCGTCTCTCTTTAACTCTCGCACATATTTTTTTTTTTTAGTTTAATATACCTTTATTTACATCTGCCCTCTGGGAGCAATAAATTAAATTGTTTGATAAAAATTGACTCTTTGATTAACAAATTATGTTAATTAAGGTGTGTTATTGGGGCGGGTTTGATGTTGGGGAAATGGTTGATGTATGGGAGGTATGGGTCTATGGGAATCTGAACGGCAGGTCCTGTGGGTGACATCTATGTAGTCGTCTTCGTTGATCTGTGTTTTCAAAAAGGCTTGTGGCTAGTGGGTTTACATGTTCCTGCATTTTGTCCAGGTGTCTTCTGCTGGATTTCGCAATTTCTTCTAGGACCGAAGGCATATTTAAATCACGCTTAATGGTGGTGTTGCGTACATAAAAAGGCGCATTAACAATTTGTCTGAGTATTTTGTTTTCTGCAACTTCCAATTTCTTAATATTTGTTTTAGCGGCAGAGCCCCACATCTCAATGCCATAAGTCCATGCTGGTTTGATAATGGCCTTGTAAATAAGAAGCTTATTTTTAATTGATAGTTTACTTCTCCTTCCTAGTAACCAGTACAATTGCCCATTTTTCTGCCGCAGAAGCTTGACTTTACTGGAGATATGTTCTTTCCATAACAGCTTAGCATCAAGTGTCAACCCCAAGTATTTTGCTGCTGGCTTCTGTGGGATGACTGCTCCATTAATAAAAACCGCCGGGGAGATGCCTGGTCTTAGTGTGAATGTAACGTGTAGATTTCTCAGCGTTTATGACGATGTTCCACCTGTGTAGCCACGTCTGCAAGTTGTCCAGAGTTTGTTGGAGTCTATGAGCTGCCAAAGCAATTGTATCAGCTGAGACCAGGAATGCTGTGTCATCAGCATATGTACATATAATATGGGTACCCATTGGAATCGGCATATTGGCTGTATAAATTGAATACAGAATCGGTCCTAGGACACTACCTTGTGGTACTCCAGCATTCACATCCTGAATAGGAGACTCGCGTGATTATACCTCACATAGAAACGTCTGTTATTTAAATAGGCCTTTAAGAAGAGATAGAATGGCGTAGGCAGACATTGTTTGATTTTATAGAGGAGTCCCTGATGCCACACCCTATCGAAGGCTTGCCTAACATCCAAAAAAAGTTGCAGCACAGAATTTTTTGTTTTCGAAGGAGTCCAGAATCTTGCTAACGACTCTGTGGCATTGCTGGATGGCGCCGTGACCTCTCCTGAAGCCAAACTGATGGTCTGGGATGATGTTTTTCTCCTCTATTATAAGCATCAACCTCCTTGCGAATAGCTTCTCTAGAATTTTAGACAGGATTGTTAAGAGGCTAATTGGCCTGTAGGACGTCAGGTCAGCAGTGTTGCCAGAACCAAAAACGGATTTTCCGCTAGGGACGGTATGAAATTCCGCTAGATTCCGCTAGATTCATTTTCATCTTAAGATTCCTAAAAAAAAAAAAAAAAGGTCCTCAACCTCTCCCATTTGATTTTTAAAAAAAAAAAAAGGTCTTCAATTTCGAATACAACAGGGGTAAAGAATATAATATATTTATTTCAACACTCAAACATCAATATCTTCGTAATTTAGTAGTGAAACCGCTTCGTTTGCCACGTTGCAATCAATGCTTTCTTCTTCGTCATCTTTTGCGTATTTCTTGGAAGACTTGATCTGCGCCAATACGTCCTTAGGGAATACGTAGCTTTTACAGCTTTCATCGGAATCGAAATCCGCTAGAAATTCCGCCCTCATCGGAATCGAAATCCGCTAGAAATTCCGCCCTCATCGGAATCGAAATCCGCTACAAATTCCGCCCTCATCGGTATCGAAATCCGCTAGAAATTCCGCCCTCATCGGTACCAAAATCCGCTAGAAATTCCGCTAGCCGCTAGGGACATATTTTTTGCCGCTAGCATACCCTGAAATCCGCCAGATCTAGCGGCATTCCGCTAGAAATGGCAGCACTGCAGGTCAGTCTCTGGTTTTCCTGGTTTTAAAATAACGATGACCTCTGCGCACTTCCACTGGGATGGAAAGTGACCAAGTCTCAGGCTTTGGTTCATTATAGATCTTATATTATCTATGCAGTTCAATGGGAGGTGATTTAAGGCTAAGGCATCTATGCGGTCGTATCCAGGAGATTTCGTCGACTTCAGATTACAGATTTCTTCTTGAATTTCTTCACTGTCTATTTCAGATATGGGAAGGTCCATGGGACATGCTATGTCTAGGAACTGCGTCGTCTCAGCCAGGTCTTCCGGATCACATAAATTAAAGGGCTGAAAGCTGCATCTTAGATGTTCTGCGAAGGCATCAGCTTTTTCCTGATCGGTCCGGCACCAAGTCCCAGTATTTGTTTTGACAGGTGCAACCCACTTTACAGGTCTCTTGAGATATTTGGTTGCATTCCAGAGATTATGTTCAGCGCTACAAGGTTCAAGGTCCTTCAGATACGCTTCCAGAGCTTTACCTTTAAGATCTAGTAGCTTTCTGTTGAGATCCTTGCATGCTCTATTGAAAGCAGTCTTGTCGCTCCGACGTCTGCTAATCTGCCAAACCCTCCCTCAGCCTTCTTCTCTCCCTCACCATAAAAGCCAACTCTGTCGACCAAAGGTAATTGTCTCGACGAGCTCTATAATTTGTCGTCAGAGTCGCTTCTACCGTTGGGGTTGCAAAACTTGCTGCCATATGTACATTTCGGGTAGGCTTTCCACCGCTTCATCAATATCCATTGGAGTTAGGATTACCGGTTGGGGGTCAACGTGTTCCTCGAGCCATCTTTTATATGTGCCAATGCTTCTGTTGCGCCTAATAAGCTTTACAGTGGCTGGTCTCCTCAAGTACGAGCTATTGAAAAGTAATTTGACCATACTATGGTCCGAACGGAGGTCGTAGCAGGCAGCAGTGGAAAGATTTAATGGGTCGATTCCTTTGCTAATAGCAAAGTCTAAGAGGTCCGGAATTTTAGTTGGATCAGTAGGCCAGTAGGTGGGCTCACCAGTAGAATGTACGCTGCAACCCAATTCCATTATACATCTGAAAAGTATATTGTATATTGTTTTTGCCACTAGAGCAGCAATCGCTCTTTTTGTTTGATTTGTTCAATATTAGTGTTTTTAAGTTTCATTTGGGTGCCTTCGGCACACTCGCAATTAGTGGAGATCTTATATTCTTATTTTCTCTTATATTCTACTCGCATACGATTCCTATAGTTATTTAAGGGCCAACATTTTTTCTCGCATGCGATTTTTACTCAATGTGTTTACTTTTTGATTACTGGCGCATGTACTTGCTGCTAGCTTCCATGCTGAATTATCAATTTGTTAGCTGTAAGAAAATTCTCTTAGTGTTTTAAGAATAAAATTTATAATGTGCTAGAAATCTTTCGTTTGCCTATGGCTAGGATGACTCCCTTGTGAATATGTGTTAGTGATCTGAAAAGGGGCCGTCCAAAGGTATTGCCCAATGCAGATTTTGGAGAAAGGCGGCCAAGGCAGGGCGGGCATTAGCGACCTCAATACCAACAGAGGCTCGCAAGGAAGATGAGGAAAGGTAGTTGTTGTCCGATTTTCTGTGTTGTTGTTAACTCTTTCAGCCCTTAACAAATTCTTGTCGCTGCACGCGAAATTATTTGAATATTTAGAGGAAGATCAGGCTGAGGTATAGGGACAAGACCACCACCCCATATAGCCGACAAGGAGCAGCTGGACCATAGCGCGTGCGTCCCAAATACCTCCCATCACCACCCAAGCCGAGTGGCAATCCGCTACAAAATTTCCCATGTCATTAACCTAATTTGAATGAAACTTAATAAAAAAAAAATAATTTATGGACAAAACAAAAACAAATTTTTTCGCTTTTTTCTTTACTTTGATCTTCATTAAAAATTATAAATAAGCTATTTTTTATGCCTAAAATAGGTTCATGATATAAAAGTATCCCCTTTAATATTTTTTTTGAATTGGGCGAATCGCATTAATAGAACTAGAGTTACGATTGACAAGAGTTCTCAAGACATAGTTTTGCGAAAAATCCGCCATTTTGAATATTGAAAAAAGTAATTTTGTATTCATTAATAAACAATACATTTATGTTCCAAAGCACTACTTTGTAGGTCTTCTCATTTTCCCACAATGTGACAAATTTTAAAACCTTCCTCTTTAGTGATTCTTATTCTTCGAAAAGTGATGGCACCAAAACATCGATAGTGAAAAAAACATCGAGGTTTTTACAATTCTTCAAAACATCGATGTATCGATGTTTCCATCGATGTTTTCTGCACCTCTAAAGGTATGCATAGTTATAAGCTGCGAATTGCGGCTCTTATTATTTAAGCACGGTATCCAGAGTGTAAATAGCTGTTTCTAAGCAGTGAAAGAAAACAAGGGACAGATAGTTTAGAGGGAGCTGACCCGATGGGTTCGCCAAAGGTGTATATGGGGAAGGCTATTGGGCAGCATCCAATGCAGCGCAGCTGCAAGAACAATTGCCAAAAGCTTAGGGAGTGGTTAAAGCGGTCACACTTCAAAAAAATAAAAATTGTTCCGCTGCGAAAAAGATTTAAGCTAGGTACTGACGTAAGATACATCAGATAGCGACCGAAACGGGTAGAAGCGTTGCCAGGTCAAGAAACTAAACAGCGTTGATTTCGCAACGAAATAAATCAATTTATGTATTTCGAAAGCTAGATATGGAGGGCAATTCAAAAAATAAAAACATTGCTCCATGGAGCGCTTTTTTTGTCCCCAGGAAAAGGTTTATTTAATTAAAGCCGTAATGATAAGGGTTATTATATGAGATTTAATTCACAAAAGAGATTTTAAATAAGGAAAACATCCGTCTGTGGGCGGCGACTGCGTTGGTGCCTTCCGTTATTTGACTTGAGCGATATAGTTTCCAATACATCAGTAAATAGTATTCTAATATCGAATCCGTTCATGTTCATTGTAATTTAATTGTATAAAGTTTGTTTACATAAAACAGCAGTGCATACGTCAGTATGACCTCATTTTACCCGTTTTCAGCATTTTCTTTGCAATATTCCGAGAAAGCCGAAAGTCAGAACATTTTTCTTCTTCTTCTAGTTACTGCAAGGGTATTTAAATTTCGGCATGCCGAAGTTAGCTTCCATTCTGGTTAATTATTATTAATATCCAGGAAATGTATATGAACAATTCTCTGATGTCGTATGCGACATTTGTACGCATTCAAACTAGGTGTTAAGGTTGATTTCGGAAAATTTTTTTGTTTTCAAGATATTTAATTACAAAAATTTAAGGAATTCTGACAGAAGTTACTTTTCCGCAAATCAGTTCAAGCACTGATTTCACCGAAAATTGAAGAAAGATTTTAATGCAATTAATTTGAATGTATTATATATAAATTTATCTTAATTATCAGGGGTGCCATGCAAAACACAGTGATTTTGATTTCCCCAAAAAGGCATTTCCGCTAATCCAATTTCTCGGTGCCATACAACATCGAATAAGTTTTGTGTTTTTAGTTTTTTCACAAACCATCTCGAAAATGGCTGGTAGGGTTACCATGATGAAATCACCCATGTGTTTTAACAAACATTTTTTGGAATGACTTTAAAATGGTAGGTTTTGGGTTATTTTATTCTTTAAATAATGTGATTTAACCTATTTTGTTAATTAATTTAGTTTTTTTTTACTTTTTTTTTTTAAAAAAAGTTTATAATGTTGGCGCGAAAATATAAAAAATTTGCTCGACAGCTCTACTAAACCCGACTTCAAAATATCGAATCTATCGATGTGGTAGGCATCGAAATTTACGTCTAGTTGTGTGTTTTCAAATACCCGAAAAGTATTTGAGTGGAAGTGCTGTGGCACCGAGGAATCATTTTTCAGGGTTTTTGCAGCGGAAGTGGTTTCTGTGGCACCCCTGAATGTATTTGAGCTGAATTTAAAATATTAATTATATTTTTTTTGTTGAATTTAATTGAATTACTATCGCACTCGACACTTTTTTTCCATCGTACTTTTGGTGATGTTTTTTACTATAAATAAATAAGAAAATAATAATAATAGTAATAATCTTTTTACTCTTTAAAATCTCGCAGTGATGTTAGAATACAAAAGTTCAAGCATATTTCATCTGCTTTGGAAGTTTTTATCAAAAATGTTGTATTTTGTTTTTCTATTAAAATTATGAAATATCGCTCCTGCGCGAGTTTGCATTTAAATATTTCCAAATTTTTGTTAAAATATAGAATAGAAAAATCATTTTAGAGGACTTTTTAGTTCTTGGCCGCTGTTGTTCTTTCCACAGAATAGCACATATGTGACGGAGCCTTTCCGGTTGCTTTTTTGTTTTGATTTTGATTTTCTGGCATAGTCTATTCTCGATTAGAGGTACAGAAACATCAATGCATCGATGTTTTTAAAATTTTTAAAACATCGATGTTTTTTTTGACCATCGATGTTTCTGTGTTGTCACTTCAAAAGAAAAAGCAAAGGAGAGGTACCTGAACGAGCATTTTTTTGTTTTTCAATTAGTTATTCTTTTGCAGAAATAAAAGATTCGATTGGTGGTGCTTGTTCTCTCATTAGTAGTCTTCGAGCAGTATGGCGCCCTTTAAAGAAGTCGCTAAAAAATTTCTCTGTATGCCTGCCACTAGCTGCGTCTCAGAATGAGCATTCAGCAAAGCTGGGCAAATAATTTCTAACCAAAGCAACCTTTGAACCGAATGGACGTGTCTTGATCGAGCTCTCAGTCAACGCGATTATAAAGGAAACGTTTGCTCGAAAATTAACCAAAATCCATCAAAATCAATCTGATTGTTTTTGGCATAACTACTTCTCACCAAATTGTTGTGATAAATACGATCGAGTGCATATTTGCTAATTTAAGAAAAATAAACATAAACACAAATACACTAACACTGTGCCGATCGAACATCGAACATCGAACCTGCTGAATTGCATCGCCAAAAAGAGCTGTAAATCGTCTTCAAGCCGGCAACAACAACAGCAACAACAACAGCAACATGAGTAAGCCAGCGAAGCGAGTGCAGCGACTCATCGATGGATCTGAGGGGAGGTCGCACTTCTAATGCCCTTTCACCAGCCCTAGTTGAACTTATCAACAAAAAGGCGGAGCACTCAACGACCAGGCGGAGCACATTAGCAGAAGCATACAAGAAGTGGAGCAAAACATACTCCAAGAAATGGAGGCGAAATTTTCCCAGCGTCTAAATCATCTGGAGGAAGAGATAGGCTCTTTAAGGCAGCGGATGGAGAAGCTGGAGGCACTGCTGGCCTCGAACGTCAACTCCAGTGACCATCGGGTCCACGAGCTGGAGGAAAACCTGGCAGCAAGCTGTAATGCGCAGGCGGAGCACGCCGTGGCCTGCGATTTGCGCTGGCATGGGGTTCCTATGACTGAGGGGGAAAACTTGCGGACTTTATTCCACGCCCTTTGTTATTCCCTACAGTTAATGCCCCCGCCGAAAGTACGAGCCATTTTTCGCGTTCACCTGAGGCGGTCAACTGAGTCAATTGTTGACCCAATTATCAAAATAAAAATGGAGCACGTGCACGATAAAGCAGCGCGTGCGATCGGAGTTTACCGGCGGGAGAACAAAACACAACTGAGCTTAAAGCTTGTTGGTCTGGACTCTCCTGCATTTATTTACATCAACGAACAGCTGACTAAAAGTAAATATGAGATGTCTCAAACGTATGAAGCGCTTATCAGCTGTTTTTACACGTCGCGAAAAAAATCTTTGTAAAACAGCAAGGAAAGGAGGAGGCAATTTGCGTGATGAGCGCAGATGTTTTACGTGAACTGGAGAATGGAAACGAGAGAGCCGTCTCAGATGGCTCTGAAACTGGAGGGACAACAAATAGCTCGTTTCAAGGGTAACAGTAAAATGTGCCACACCAATTTATTATACTTAAAAATTTTATTCATTATATATTGTTTAGTTTTAGGGCCCGTCGCTTATATTGCTTATATTGTTTTATTATTCGTATGATATGTGTTCAATTTGTGTTAGTAAATCTGATTGGAAAATGTAAACTGCTCGCACAGCTAATACATATATGTCAATATTCGACATGGTTAATCCAAATATTATGAACATAAACGGATCGAATACACACACCCTACAGCATGTTCTTGCAAAACAGAGAGTTGGGCTTAAAATTTGCCACATTATTGCTCAAAGCTTAATACGTAAAATGGAAGAATTCAGATACTTGTTCGTTAACTCATATGTGGATGTTGTATGTATCTCTGAAACTTGGTTTGTCCCTAATTTAGTTGATGTTATTGTTGAATGTGAAGGATATAATTTATTTCGTTCCGATCGTGAAAGTCATGGTGGTGGGGTAGCAATTTATGTTAGTAAAAGTTACAGTCCAACCTTGTGTGTAAACATCCCATTAACAGTGCTACAGAATATATTTTCATCGAAATTAAGCAGAGGCATAAAAAAAAGCTACTGATTGGGTGCTAATTATGGAGACGTTGTGAATTATATTTCTCAAATTTGCTGGACGTATGCAGACATTATCCTAACAGGAGATCTAAATAGCGACATATTAAGAGAATCACATCTGACTGACAATATGAGTTCGCTAGGCATGTATTTGGTTAATTGCAACACTCCTACACACTTTACCATATCACGCAACACACTGTTAGATGTATTTTTGTGACTAACAAAGACAAAGTAGCTTTATATGACCAATTAATTGTGCCGTCCTTTTCAAAACACGACCTTATTTTCTTGACATATACACTTGACCTTCAATATCATGACTACTCAATAGCTTTTAGGGACTTTAAAAACATAAACCTTAATCACTTAAGTGCAGCACTAAGGAACTACAATTGGGATAGAATTTACTCCCTACCAAAAGTTATAGACCAAGTTGACCAACTGCAACGAAATATACAATCCCTTTATAACTATTTTGTACCGGAACGAAGGAAGACGATTCGCCCGACTCAAAAACCTTGGTTCTCTAATAATATACGCAGGGCTATTACACAGCGCGATAAAGCATACAGCAAGTGGAAAAGGTACAAAACCCCACAAGAATATTCTCGGTTTAAGCTTTTAAGGCAATCAGTAACTAACATAATCGAGTCCGCAAAAATCAATTTTTACTCTCGTAAATTTGACCGCGCGGTTTCCACTAGTCAAAGATGGAATGCCATTAAAAACTTGGGAGTACGTAAAGTCGAAGCTAGTCACGACCCGGACATAGACCTCAACGCGTTAAACAATAAATTTCTGACATGTGCAGTACCTGAGATCATTGATCATCCATACCACAATCTATACCTACAATCCGTACCTGAAGAGTTCTGTGATAATAGATTTAGTTTTGCGTGTGTTAGTCAGTGTGAGGTCCTTCAATGTATAGATAAAATTAAGAGTGACGCTACTGGACTTGACGACATTAATCCAAAATTTGTAAAACTTATACTACCATACATACTCCCACATATCACCTACATTTTTAATAGTGCTTTTACAACTTCTGCATTTCCGGACTGCTGGAAAGTTGCAAAATTATACCAATTCCCAAAGCAAATAAGGAATACAGACCCATTTCGATTCTGCCTTATTTATCAAAGGTGTTCGAAAATTTAATGGCAGTGCAAATAACCCGCTTTATATCTGACAATGAAATGCTAAACAACAGCCAATCTGGCTTTAGGAAAAATAGAAGTTGTACTTCAGCAGTATTAAAAATTTCTGACGACATTAGGGAACACTTAGACGATAGAGACGTGACTTTTTTAGTATTACTTGACTATAGAAAAGCTTTTGACACTGTTAATCATAGTATACTTTGTACAAAACTGCGTAATATGTTTCAGTTCTCGAGCTCTTCTGTCAAACTTCTGTCCTCCTATCTTAGTAATCGTCGCCAATCTGTTGTAATACAAAACGCTTTCTCTTCATTTAAAAATGTCAGTCGTGGTGTCCCTCAAGGCTCAGTCCTTGGACCACTATTGTTCTCGTTGTATGTTAACGACCTTCCCAGTGTTCTATGTGAGTGTAACATTCACTTATATGCGGATGATGTCCAACTATATGTGAACCGTCCGTTAAGTAGAGTAGATGAATGTATAACCGTGTGTAACAGTGAACTTGAACGTATAAGTGTATGGGCTAAAAACAACGGCCTTGGTATAAACCCAGTAAAATCTAAATGTCTTGTGATCAGTAGAAAAAAATGTATCCTGAATAATCTCCGCCTTCTCAAGATTGACGACACTCCTTTGGACTACGTAGAGAATGCGTTAAATCTAGGATTTACTTTCAATAGAACTCTGACGTGGAGTGATCACATCACAAGGGTAGTTGGTAAAACGTATGGAATATTAAGGTCACATACGGCTATTAATAGCAAAAACATGCATCATTCCTGCTCTTTTCTATGGCCTGGAAGTCTTTGCATTCTGCGATACCAATAGCCAAAACAAAATCAAAGTTGTTTTTAATAATATTGCAAGATATATTTTCAACCTACACAGAGCAGAGCATGTATCTGGATTCGCTAATCAAATATTTGACATTGAGCTGACAAGATTCGCATCTTAATCTATTTGCATAAAATAATATATAGTAAGGAACCATCATATCTATTTGACAAACTAAAGTTCATGACATCAAGAAGAACCAACAACATTATGTGCATTAGGCCCAGATCTCTAACAGCAGAGAGACAATTCTTTATAAACTCTATTCAATCCTGGAACCAGTTACCGGTCAACCTGAAGTGTATTAGCAGTGTGCCGCAGTTCAAACTTAGAATAAACACATATTTCAAAAATTTAAATTCAAAAATTTAAATTAAAGCGACTTATGGCTTAGGGTTTAGTTTTAGTAGTCTTAGTTAAACAACAAATAAAATTTGTAAACTCGTTGTGACTAGCGCAATAATTTAAAAGTCCCAGACTTGTAGCGTTAGGGAATTATATTTATAATAAAATTCAAATTCAAATTCAAATTCAGGAGTCGCCTAAGCCCCGACATTGTTCATAAACTTATTAACAAAAATCATAAATTTTGAATAATGTATAAGAGCTGAATCTATTTTATTAGTTTTTGGTTCATAAAAGTTACGTTTTTAGTTAATTTTATAATATTTTAAGTTCACGAAAGAATACATTTTTTTTTAAATTTTTATTACAACAGTAAAAGTAAATTTCTCTAATTTAAAAAATATTAAAAGAATTTTAAAACATCGATGTTTCATCGGCTATTCACGCCCTCAGATACGCTCTGCAATAAATCAGAAATTCACACACTGCATTTAAACTTCAGTTTTAATTTTTATGTGACAATCAACTTAATGCTCTCAATCAAGATTTAATTTTTTTTCATTATCATGATCATTATTATCATTTAGTATTAATTAGTATTCATTAGTATTCATCTTAATACTTCAATATTTATTTTAATACTTTAAATTCTAAACTATTTGGTTCAACGTGATGTTATGTGTTTTTAAAGAATTCTTTTAACTTTTCATATTTCAAAATTAAACATATTTGTTCAGGATAGAGGCCCTTTGTTTTTGCCCTCTGCCCACCGAGCTAACGGAAGCTCGGCTGCTCTTGCGCTCCCGATCGGACCTTTGTGCATAGTACGTCGAGCTTGCTTAACGCTCGCCCGCTCTCCGCTCCTCAGGATTCCCGATCGCCACTCAGTACTAGGCGAGCTTAGGGACGGATATGTTATGTTGTGGAGTTATGCGAGCGGGAGCTCGGTTCTAGTCTGTAAGTTTAATTTAGTTTCAAAACTGAATTCCCGTAAAGCGCATGTATGCGATTCCCCGACACCCCCGTGCCTAATGGTTTCTACGAATGTTTTTGACTCATCAATCTCTAAATTTATTTTTTTTTTCTATCTCATTTATTCCATTTAGTATTAATTATTACCTATTATATATAAGTTATTTACTGAAGATTATTAGTTAGTAGGAATTAATACTGAAATAAAGGAGCACGAGTGCGCCATCTGGCAACGCCCCAACAAGAAGAGGCCACCAGCCTGAACAGCTGACGGTATCGGCCTTACCATCGATATGGCAACCCCGACGCCTATCGAGAATTATCGAATATCGGATTGGGCCTGATCGCGGCCTATATAAGGCGACGCACAGCGGAGGGCAAGTTCACTTTTGCCGAGCAGCCGAGCGAACAACATCTGGGTGAGTCTTTGAACAGTAATTAATAATAACCTGTGAGTACTAGAACCGGGCCAAGGTCTTGCTCTTGATAGCGAGGTCTTGATGAGAACAGGGTGCAAGAGTCCGTTGGTTTTAGACCAGTTGTCTACCTTAAGTAGCTCGTCATTAGAAATATCAATACATTCAGACTAGAGGTGGAGAACAATCGATGGCACTATCGGCACTATCGATAGTTTGACACTATCGAGCCACAATCGATGGGAACAAAAACCATCGATTTTTTTCGATAGTTCCATCGATAGTGATCTAGTGTTCTTTTTCGTGTCGTAAAGTAATTTAAAGGAAAAATTCAACCGAAAGATATGGAGGTTTTTGGAAAAAAGGTATTTTTAGTGTATTAATCATTAGTAATTAGATCAATAGTGTGTTTGAGTGAAGGTAAACGTTGGATGTCCCCTGCACTTAGTGAAGACAAGCAAGACTGCAGCAGTTCAGACACGGAAAAATGAACCAGCTAGGCAGAGGTAAAAAGTAAAATTTCAAGAGTATGGGAATATTTCCAAAGATCGGAAGACAAAAACTGGCGAAATGTCTTGACTGCGGTAAGGAATATAAAACAAGCGGAAATACTTCGAATTTGCAGACCATCTTAAGCGGTTTCATCCTGGCTTGGGAAGCAACAAATGAGACACAAGCACAGCCATTCTACTCTCTGATAGCGACAATACGGCATCTACAAGCAGCAGCTTTAAGTCCTGTACGCACTCTGACTTCAAAGAAAGCCGCTTTGTACGAGTCGAATTCTCAACGGAAAACCGATATTGACAATGCATTAACTGAACTGATTGCAAGGGATATACAACCATTTAACATTGTAGAAAATGAGGGATTTGTTAATTATACTCAGATATTAGATCCCAGATACAAATTACGAAGCAAGACACACTTAAGGAGATGTGCTGATGGTCAACAGTTTCAAAACACTTCTGCAAAATTATCAATAATACTGAAGGATATCTCGGATATCTCCAATAACATGCGACATATGGACATCACTTGCCAATGCCAGTTTTTTAATTGTGACGGGTCACTTTATTTATAATTATTCCAGGTAAATCGGTGCGATTTTCCCAGTATAAAAAACATGTTTTTAAATACATGTGCATTCAGCAACTTCCGTGGAATCGGAAGAGTCTTCAGCAAGGCTGTTCAAATTGTCTCAGAGAGGCGAACCCGTCTTAAAAGAAAACGTAAACATTTTATTATTTTTAAACAAAACTCTTGGATCAAATAAACAATTATTATTCTGCGGTGCGAAACCGTCCCAAAAAGGGGAAAACATAAACATTCTCTGATTTTTAATCCAAATCTTTATATTTTTTTATTTAAGGAAATAACAATTTATTTGGGTCGATACTATTGACGACTATCAAGTACTATCGACGACAATCGATTGTTAAAAATTTACTATCGTCAAATATCGATTGTGCCGACTATCGATTGTTCTCCACCTCTAATTCAGACACATTACATAGGGGACGGCTTACATATATTTGGACGTCATCAGCATACATATGGACTTGGTAATTTGACAATACATTCGGTAGGTCATTCAAATACAGTGAAAACAGCAAACCGAAATCGCAGAACCCCAGGACCCCTCTCTTTAGTGTCTGAAAGGTTGATGTCGCGTGTATAGGAACTATTGCCTGGCTTCGCCCACTCAAGTATGAGGTCAAAAGGTCCAAGGCAGACGACTCAAAATTATAAAGATTTTTGTAGTTTTGAGGAGAGAATATCGTGGTTAACCGAGTCAAATGCCTTGCTGAATTCTAGAAGGGTCAGAAAAGTAATATTATTTTTGTCAGTCTGTCCACGAATGTCGTCTGTGATTTTATTACTGAAGTGGTGTAGCTTCTGTTCTTGCGAAAGCCGGATTGGGAGCAGTTTAAAGAGTTTCTTTTTACGAAGATATTTATTCGCTCGGCCATAAGGTTTCTCAAAAACCTTTGACAAAAAAGGGAGAATTATCTAAACCAATAGCATTTGACTTAATGTAAAGTACAGATTGGAGGACGTCACAAACACTAATACATGCAAACTAAAATGGGTATCACAGCGGATTGTAGGAGAATAGTTCAGGTACGTATTTTCAGTCGTTTCAGGTTCTTGTTTATTGGCAAATTGGTCGTTTAGGTCATCAATGTTGGCATTAACTTGTTCGGTCTGATGTTTTCCCTATTCCTAAGCTACGTAGCTCATGCCATCTGTTTTTTCTATTTAAGGCATTATGGAACTTTTCTTTGTAGTATGCAGATTTGGCATGATTTATCTTCGCATAAACACTTTTACGCAAAGTTGTATACTCTTCCTTAAGGGTAGTAGTCTTATACCTAACCCATTTTGCGTAAGCGACATTTTCGTTTTTTATATGTCAGTTTTTATGTCTGCGTTGAACCAGGGGTTGATTATGGGTCTGAGGAGTTTCCGTCGAACAGTTACACACTTCTTAAAAATATAGTCTAGCTCAGAATGTAGATGCTCTAATGTTTTATATGGTCAAGTGAGATTCGATACGTCATGAAAATTAGGTCGTGCTTAGAGAAAACTGGGACGAAACCTGGTCAAAAGTAGAGTTTTACTTGAGTCCCTTTCAAAAAAGATGTCAAAAAGTGAGTTATTTATGTTAGTAAAGTGAGTGGGAACGAGTGTGTTAACAAGACTTAAACTAAGCGCTGAAGATTTGGACATTTGCTTGTCAGTCAGCATGTTGTTGTTTAGATCTCCAGCTATTATTATGTCAACATAGTGTGGAGTAAAGGCGGAGTAGTTCAGTCAAGTCGTTGTAGTCAGTTACTTCTATTCGGGCGGTATACACACCCAATCAGAATTTTCTCCGACCTTCCAACTGCAATTTCTACAAATAAGAATTCTATTGCACTTCCGTCTTTATGCTTGCAAACTATTTTTGATTAAAGACTATTTTTTATAAAGATTGCAACCCCACCAACATGACCCTCTCGGTCTGAACGAAATAAATTGTATCCGTCACATTTGATCAACGGAATTACAGACACTAGACGTGAACCAGGTCTCGGAGGTCAAATAACATCAACATTGGAGTCAGCAAATATCCATCTAAATTCGTCAGCTTTCTTGGTCAAACTTTGAGCATTTATGTGACAAATATGCAATCCTTTATGACGGTTTGTAAAAATTCTAAGAGCAGCATAGCTGCTTGCTTGAATTTGCTCAAGTTACCTTGTAGAAAGAGAACATGATTTAATAAGAGTTGTGAAGCGCGCAAAAATTAAACTTAAGAGATAACAATAATTAACATAAACAAAGAACAAAATATAAAAAAGGAGGCTAGAGGAGCATTTATGGTAGGCAGTTGCGAAGGCATTACCAGATGATTCGACAGTTTCGACTTCTCTCATTCTTTGGAACTCGCCTCTTTAAAGAGCGCATAGCTCTCTTTCGTCAGCTGCTCGTTTGGTTAAGCGGAGCTTCCAGATCAAAAGCCCATCAAGCTCAGCTTTAGTTGGGTCTGTGATTTTCGGCGATATTCACCTGCTGCTCGAAGAAGTTGCGCCTTATCGTGAACGCGGTCGAATTTTTATGATTATAACTGGGTCAACCACAGTGCTGTGTCGTATCCTTGACTCTCGGTGCCGGAGTGACCTCGAGTGCAAAGCAGAGGGTGTTTAGAAGAGTGCGAAGTTTTTTTTTTTTTTTCGCCTTCTACAGCAGTTATGACGTGCATTCGCAAATTGCAAGCGACATGCGTTTGCCTGTGTGGAAAACTGGGGCTCTAGCTGCCCAACCTTGTTTTATGAGCAACTTCGTTTCACCAACCTCGTTTTCCAGCTGCTGAACCCGACGAAGTAGGTCCCGGATCTCGCCGGCCATGGTGTGACCCGTTCCTGGAGGGCCGTCATAATGCGCTCTTCAGCAGAGCGCATGCTCACGGTGATGTAGTCAGCCTGCTCCTCGAATCGCTGGTTGATCAGCTCCGTTAGCTTGGCTGCCAGGCCATCATTCCTGGTGGATTCGCCGGTTTTATATCCCCATTGGTGTTCTTACGGAGCCGCTTCTTCGCTGGTGTTACGACTGGAGCAGGCACAGTTGGAGCCATCGTGGGATGCGGTGATGTATTTAGTGTTTTTGTTTTGAGTGATTTGTTAGTTTTGAGTGAGTTGTCGGTGCCGTTATAGTCGTTAGTGGGGGGTTTAATTGTGTATGTTTGTTTGGCAAATTGGCGGCCAGAAGAAATTGTTTAAATAGTTTTGTACCACGTCTCGCGTTTGTACTTTTATTTGGCCATGTTTTACTCGGCGTGTTTGTTGTGTGTGAGTGCTTTTATTGGAAATTAATGTTATATTTTCAAAAGTAATAACAGAAATTGCGGGAGACGATGTGATTTGCGACCTTCTGTTTCGATCGGTATATCGGTATTTTTAAATAATTCTTTTAACTTTTCATATGTTAAATTAAATCATTTCCTAATATAATAATTGTTTTGGAGGTGGCTTCCTTCAACGGGAAAAGCTCAATCCGGGAACAAACAGAAGTCCGATGGTGTGGCGTCTCGACGCAGTCGAAAATTAAGACGATGAAAGAAAATAAAGTAGGCACGGGGGCGTCGATTCGCACTTCCTTTTTATTCTATGACTTCAGTTTTAAGGCTAAACATGCTAGCCCACATACTAGAAACCCGAACTCCCGCCTGCATAACATAAGGGCAGGAGGAACCAGCAGTCGGACGCGAGCAGTCCCGAAGTTCGCCTAGCGACGGAGAGCGATCACTGCAGCAGCAGAGCGGCGAAGAGAAAGCTCTGAGAGCAGCGGGGGTACAGTGGCCCTTGGCGCGAACATTCCGCCCCCTTGCAATCACTCGGGTTGCAACATATTCCTGCCTTCCTATAGTTGATGACAGGCCCCGGAGAGGACCCATCCGAATACGGTCTTCTGGGCCACCCGGTCGTCCGACCTGGAACTTCCTGAATCCCGACTGCATTACCTGAGGGTATACATCCGCACCCAGGACTAAGGAGATCGTAGCGGGGAGATAGAACCGCTCGTCCGCTAAAGTGATATCTTGGAAGCAGTTCCGCACGGCTTCATCGAGCTCTCGAATCAGTGCGGATGCGCACGTACAGCTCAACTTTGAAGAGGACATCGAGGATGCTGGGATCGATCATGGAAAGCACGGCGGCTGAGTAGACCTGATCGCCCCCTACGTCGGTCGTCGGTAGCCGGAAACTCGCGGCCAGTGAAGCGTCGACGCAGCTCGTGGGTGTGCAAGGGTCGATGAGTGCAGCGGTGTTGAAAATTCGCGTCCCCGTATCGTCGCACAAGCGCGGTCGGAAGGACGTTGACGCTGTGCCGCTGAAGCAGGCCAGCCAGCGATGGTGCCGTCGGCGTTCCTGCCGCGCTGTGCGAAGTGGCCGTAGCGTCCCGAAGGGCACTGGGAAAGTGCGATGGAGCGGCAGCCGAGCGCGTCGGGGCGGCGGAAGGGTGCCTAGCAGCAGCGGTCGAGCCTAGATGCGGCGGACAAATGCCGAGGAGCGGCAGACGGGTGCCCTGGAGCAGCGGACGAGTGCCTAGGAGCGGCGGTCAGGTGCCTGGGAGCAGCGGAAGAACGTCGAGGAGCGGCGGCTGAGTGCCCTAGGAGCGGCGACTGGACTAGGAGAGCGAGACTCCTGGCCGCTCGAGTGCATATGCAGCAGCGTGTGGTGGTCCTGCCTGCACACCTTGCAGCGATCCCCCGGCGACATGCTCCGTCCGAGTGCTCGTGCGCCAAACAGGATAGCGCAATAGCGGTTTGCAGGTACCGCGCGAAGCCTCTTCTCCACACTCAGCCGGAGGGAAACGATGGCACTTCCGTAACGGATGAACTCCGTGGCAGACTCGGCATCGGTAGGAATTCATACCTCGCGTACGTCTGCTCTCCCAATACAATGGCGCTGCGCGGACATTGGGGACATCGTGTTTGATCTGACAGAAAAAAGATGATATTAGAAGGAGGTAGACTTGCGACTTAGAACTAGGTGCCGATAAGAACTACGGATCAGGGGGAAGAAAGCTATTGCGGTCGTTCGGAGGACCCCCTGGAAGCGAGTACGACCTTCGCGACTGGACGTTTGACTAAACCCCAGGCGGTACGGATGTTCACTACTCGAACGTGACCATCGGGTCCAGGACATACGGAATCGATCCTGCCGAGCCGCCACTCATTGGATGGCAGATTTTCGTCCTTGATGACTACCATATCCCCACGCCGGGTTGGCTATGGGGGTTTGCCACTATTCCGTTTGTGGAGTTCCTTGAGGTATTCTTCCTTCCATCGTAGCTACGAAATTGTTGGTGAAGAGCCTTAAGGTGCTGCCAGCGATTAATGATGGACGTGGTGGCCCCTTTTATTTCAGGTTCAACGGTGACCAGGAGTGGCCCCCAACAAGGAAATGACCCGGCGTAAGTGCCAGCAGATCTGTGGGGTCTTCGGACATCGGAGCGGTTGGTCTCCGAATTCAGACAGGCCTCGATCTGGCCCGAAGCGTAGCAAGTTCCTCGAATGTTATTTACGCGTGGCCGTGGATTTGTAAAACAGCGTTTTGAAGCTTTGACTCAGCTTCCCACAATCCTCCCATATGGGAGCTCCGGAGGAATGAACTGCCACAGGAGCTGCTGATGACTCTACGCACTCGTCACTGACTCCTTTAGTGCCTGAAGAAACTCGCGGGACAGCACGGCGGCTGCGCCTGCAAGGTTTTCCGTTATCCGACTGGACTTGTCGAGGGCACCCCCTTCGGGACACGAAGCGTGCGAACAGCGAAACTTCTCTGTTGGGTCCGAAGTTGGCTCCAAATGGATCGCCTTCGTGGAGAAACACACA